>WWET01003478.1:140499-156897 GCA_011038615.1 Limnodynastes dumerilii | reverse complement strand
CTACTCCTGCAATAGCCGCTGCTGTATATCTATGTACTATGCTGCTCTGACAGCTTTAAAGTATACCTTAGGAGCTGTCAGAGCAGCTTTGTACATAGATATAAAGCAGCAGCAGCTCTGAAGAATAGAGAGCCATTCAGCTTGCTGATATAAAATATCGGGAGCTTTCTCCCGATTTAAATCAAACATGTGAAAAGATCAAAAAAATCGCAGCAGAGCGATTCTGGTGCGTTTATTTGGCGTTTCAAAAATTGATTTGCACCATACACTAGAGCGATTATTTGCCCGATCGCCTGATAATTGGGAGATCGGACCTATAATCGCTCTAGTGTATGGCCAGCTTAAAAATGCATCGTCCATCACTGCATATATCATGCAACTGTGTCATTTTCACAAACTGAACACCAACACAATTTTAACTCAAAATTCATTTCTTTATAACCTTTCTTCTGAATCATCAGTCTTGAGTTGCTTTTGGGATATCATTAGCCCCTAATAAACTGTTACACTACTTTGTCATGAATGTTGCTTAAGTCCACAAGATGGTCACTTACAGTAGGCGTTATTAACATTTTTTTTGTTGTTGTTTGAACAGCACAACAAGATTTATATCTCTCTTTGCAAGATATAGAAGCAATGACCAAACCGTATTAACAAAAAATAAATAAGTAAAACCTCATAGGAATTGCATACCTCCATTGATTTATAATTAATGAACCAGTTCTGGTTTTTCTGGTTTTTATTTCCAGTAGGAAACATTAATATAAATGCTCATTTCATCCTTTGATTATTTGGTAAGCTTTAGTAATGAAAGACAAAAAAGAACAGAGCGTTGATAAATTTTTTTTAATACCCACCTCATTAACATTTGCCTTTTATTCATTTATTTTTGACATGGAAACAGGATCACTTTATGTATAAAAAGAAACCTGTAGTGTATTTCTATTATTTAATAATTATTGCATTGACCTTTCCAAAACACCTTTATGCTAATTGAATTTTTCAACTACCTCTCTTTATTATATGCTAATGCTTTAACACTTGCGTATAAAGCAGTTGACAACTTTGTTTACTGACCTTACTTGACCTGTGGCTAGAAATGTTTTCAGTTATGTGTACGGAGGACATTTCATTTGAAACTATTTCCATGCACTCACTCCATAGAGAAGATACATTGAGGTGACACTATGCTCTAGGAGTCAATATCATTAATAAAACATATACTTTGGAAAATATGAATGAAACAAACACTCTTTAAAAAAAGATTAGCTCAGTCCTTAAGAGCCTAAACTGTATAACAGAACCTTGGTTGGTTACCCTGTTTTAAATCCCAGTGTTGGCCGTCTATAACCTTCTGTCCTTAGATTAGCCATTTTGAAGGTAATATCCTGTGGGCAAAGACCTGATTACAAATTCTGAAAGCAGTGTGATATTAAAAGAATACATCAAAATAGATCTTCTAAAGGTAGAGGTTTGTAAGCTGCTGCAAAGGGCTTTATAGGGTTTATTCACATAATTATGACTTGGTGAAAGGTTGTCGAGACATTTAAAATGATTTATATGCCAGATTTATAAATATTGGACCGTATTCACAGATCCGTGTATAAAGTACGCAAATATACGCACCTACGTTGCAAGGCAACACCCATGTCACTCCCCTCGCTATGATGGGTTTTCGGTGACTTCCCTTAAGTCTACGTGTGTACATACATGCGTATGTTACTTATACGTATGTGCGTATTTATCTAACTGCGCCCTCAAATGCACATTTAAATGCTTCCCCTGGCCCACTTTCACGTAATTTCCACCGTCCGGATAATTGAATAATAATTAATTTCACGTAATTTCCACCATCCGGATAAAGACCACGCCCCTTCGTAAGTATGTCCTTAAGTGCGATTCACAAGTTCGTGACGAAAGTACGTGCGTAAATACTATGTAATGTGCGTGGAAAAAGTTACTACGCATGCGCAGTTCATCCAATTCTAAAAATACGCAACCAACCCCACGCAAAAACGCATCTGTGAATCCGGTCCATTGTGTTTTTTAACATTTGAAAACCAGACAGTCTCATATTCCATATATCTCAAACCGGTCACGTATACAAATAATGAATGTGGTTTGCTGGTTTGATGGTCTTAATTTCAAAAAACTATCGTATTACAGCCTGCTGGCAATTGCCTTCTAAACCATTACTGCTGAAACATAAGACATTTTACCTAACTCTGGACCGGATTCAGAACCCCGAAATTTTTAAAGATGTGCAATCTACGTAACGAAACGCTACATAGATAGCGTAAAATAGCTACTATGCATGCGTAATAGCTATAATCGGAAAAATAGGCACATAAGTAAAATATTTCAGGGGTTGTGAATCCGGTCCTCTATCCTTAACCTTTTCCTTACCCTAACCCTCCATTTCCCACAGCCTAACCCTAACCTTCCCTTCTTCAGACCTAACTGTTCATAAATGCGGTGTCACAAACAGCCCTATCGAAAAAGTGCCGTTCTCACCTGTGACCCATACCCATGATGGGCCCAGAGGTTCAGAGAGACCCCTGCAATCCACTGCTACAGGCAGTATTGAGGAGGGATTAGGGCCCCCAAAAACATGAGTGTACCGGGCCCCACATTTTCTGTTGCTGGGCCTGGTGCTGACACAGACTTCTAAGCAGCTACCATGTTAGGTTTGCAGAATTTGGAAAACTTAGGCCCTGGCTATCAGAAGTACCTTGGTGCTAGGGAAGTGGTCAGCAGTGCGGTTGCTCTAATGCATGGCTGATTTGTGATTTTGGATTCATATGCAACCATTGCTCATCACTGTGATCAAATGTAAGGCGCGGGACCAGCCACGAGGCACCGCCCCCAGGTGACGTCACTGGTGATGTCACAAAGGGATGGGGCCCAGCAGAGACGCTTCAACAGCGGGCGTTTGCAGAATTTGGAAAACTTAGGCCCTGGCTATCAGAAGTACCTTGGTGCTAGGGAAGTGGTCAGCAGTGCGGTTTCTCTAATGCATGGCTGATTTGTGATTTTGGATTCATATGCAACCATTGCTCATCGCCGTGATCAAATGTAAGGTGCGGGACCAGCCACGAGGCACCGCCCCCAGGTGATGTCACTGGTGATGTCACAAAGGGATGGGGCCCAGCAGAGACGCTTTAACAGTGGGCCAGTGCACAGGGAAGAATTTCCCTGCGCAATGGCCGGCTACTAAATAGCCCTGAGCAGCAAGTATCGGCGGTAGGAGATTGCCGATACCTGCTGCTACAGAACTAGGTAAGTATCAGCGGGCCCCCATCAGGTCCGGACCCGGAACAATAGGCTCGGCTTTCCCCCCCTGATACCGGCCCTGTGCTCATGGACCTGTTTAGTTGGCCCCGCATCACTGATCACTCAATACTTCTCATCCTCTCTATCCCCACACCGCACTTATTTAATGCTGGCCAAAAACCATGTCTGTGCCTTGAAAAAGGCCGATGTTCAGTCTAATTCTGATGCTTAAATGATGAATAGTGAGATCCATGTAGACTTTGCTTATGTAATTGTATTGTGCAAAAGCTGACATTAAAATATTAAGAGAAATCAGTGCAAATATAACTTCTGATGCAGAAATTAGACGACAGCAATCACTATTTCAACAGTGATACGGCAAAGAGCCTAATGTCAACTGTATCACATCACAATGGATTCGTATGTAGAAAAAAAATATTTAGTTACGGGTTCATGGCTTTGCAATACCGACTCCGATGGGCTGCCTTTAGAAATAGAGACAGCCGAAAATTAGGCTATAAAGAAGGGAGTATTAGGGTCAGGCTAGGGAGAAGGGAGGGTTAGGGTCAGGCTGCGAGGAAGAGTTGGGGTTAGATTTTAGTCTTACCAATCGAAGCACCGTGTTTAAAACTGGCCGGCAGAGTGTGGCCCTATTGAAATAGGGCCATTCTTAGCGGAGACCCACACCCGCTGAAAGTTCTAATTTCGACAACCCGACCTTTACTCTTCCTGGTACCTGTGTGCTATTTATTGTACCTGCTGTTCCTGTGCGCTGCACTCTGCTCTGCTTCCCCTGTTAGTGGTTAGTGTTAGGTATTAGATTAGGGTTAGGAATTTTGTGATAGGATTAGAATTAGGATTAGGGTTGCAATAAAGGTTAGGCTTAAAAATTAAGGTTAGAGTTAGGGCTAGGGTCAAGATTATTTTAATGCCAAAACCAACATGACAGCATTATAATTTTCAATTAGACAGGTGTCAAAAAAAATGCCAATCAGTTAATGCTGCCGGAATTTTGGTGCCAGCATGGTGACTGTCGGAATTCAGATGATCGGAATCGCAAACCACACCCATTGAGACACATGAAGTTAGGTGATCACAATACTGGCCAGTCTTCCCTTGGCCAATTCATTGCTGAATAACATTTAGGGCCAGATTTACTGAGCTGTGGGTTTGGAAAAGTGACAATGTTGCCCATAGCAACCGATCAGATTTTAGCTGATATTCACTAGTATGCAATAGTTAAATGAGATCTAGAATCTGATTGGTTACTATGGGCAACATCTCCACTTTTCTAAACCCGCAGTTTAGTAAATCTCTGGCTGTTAGTGCATTAAATATGGCCTTGGAAAAAGTTGAACTTCAGCCTAACATTGCATGACACAGCCAGCAATATGTATAAAAAATTGATTATTTATTTATTAACTGGTTTCTATATAGCGCCATCAGATTACGTAGCACTTTACAATTTTAACAATCATTATAACAGGACTGGGTGGTAACAGACAGACTGGGTGGGTAAGAGGGCCCTGCCACAGGCTTACACTCTATAGCATATTAGGGATTGATACATAAGGAAAAGTGCTATATAATCACACAACGGACCAACCAGCTTGCATGGTAAAAGTGCTCAGTGCTCTGTATGATCCAGAAACATTTTTTAATGTTTGATATTTGAAACATTTTTTGTTACGTTACATATTTACATTTTACCTTTACAAAAATATGCCCTACTTGTGCTACTAGAGAGTATTTTTATTTAGCCATGCTTCACAGGAATAAATGCACTATGCACAGTCATTCTGTAAGCACAAAAAGATAACTACTGTGGCTTCCTGCTTGCTTATGTTCAGCATGACACTGCTTCAGTCACACGTAACCCTCTCATCTTAAATGCTGTGAACTTTTCCATGATGTTATTGGATACAGGGCGTTCTAATTCTATATACCCCTAGCTGAGGATACACCAATGAGCAGCAGGCAGATACTGATAACAAAAAAAGTGCTTAAATCTCAGGCAAATGTAACTTCAAAATGCAAGTAAGCTATAATGGAAAAGTGCAGTTACATATCAAAAGTCTTGAAGTATAAAAGCAAAATATGTCATAGAGCATTTGTAGGTGAAAAAATTAACATGCTTTTTATTTCAATTAAGACAGTTTCTTAGTAAATATATGTTAACTTTATGAATAATAATATTAATTAAGTGAAATTTAGAAGTTGAATTTTATAGTCTACTATCATCTTTCCCCGAAAATAAGACATATATTTTTTATTTTTTTTAAATAGGCACTAGGGCTTATCTTCGGGTTAGGGCTTATTTGTTTTTGTTTTTTTGTTTGTTCATTTATCCCCTCTTGTATTTAGGTTAGCAGTGAAGCACACTGTAGAGTTTTTTTTTGGTATAGGGGAGATGAAGCTTGGTGGTGGGTCTGTGGTTGAGTTAGACAGCTGAAGCTGGGGTTCAGCGCCAGCTAGACACATAAAATGGCGCCTATTGAGCAGGAAATGGACGCTCACCTTTACTGTGCCCACTGTAGTTCACTTGCTCAGAGCCCGGTGCACTGAGCACCACCAGTCCACCCAAAGTATTTGTCAGCAGTATACCACAGCTGTGGAGGCAGCGCTCACTCTCCGAAGAATCGGAGAGGGAGGCTCACAATAACAGCGGTCCAGGCGCGCAAATGCTCACAGGCCGGGAAGCCTAGTTGCTCAGCGGAGTCAGGACACACTGCACGTGACTAGGGCTTATTTTTGGGGTAGGGCTTATATTTCAGGAAATATGAAAAATCAAGGTAGGGCTTATTTTATGACTAGGTCTTATTTTCAGGGAAACAGGGTAGTAACGGTACACCGGTAGTTGAATCGTGCAGACACACTGAGCTATCCCATTACTGATTCTCTGCATACTATGACCTTTCCTGCAGACCTTCGAATCTTGAATTTCATTGGCGGTGAAGAACTCGAGTGACGCCACTGCATGGACTGTTGCTTCGTCTCTGGATCATAGTGATGTAACCATTTTCCATCAATAGAGGTGTCGCAAAAAAATCTTCACTGGATCACTGAAAATGCTGTAAAACCAACTTGGAAGTGTCCACTCATTTTCATTTCTTATCAGCCTTCAAATAGTTGGTCACTCACTTGGTTGACATCTTCTAAATATCCAAGAGCTCATGAATTATGAACCCAACACGTTCCTTGGACATCTCCAGTGTCTCAGCTATTGTTTTAGCTGAGATTTGTTGATGCTTCAAAATTAAGTAATAAATATGATGAACAATTTCAGGTGAGGTTTCCGTTGAAGGTCTCCCAGATCTTACTGCATCTTCAGTATCGAAGTCTCCATGCTGAAAGTTGGCACACCATTTCTTCACAGTGGAAATAGAAGGTCGCTTGTCACTTAATGTTTGCATCATACACTCATGGATTTCCTTTGCTGTTTTATTCTGCAGGAACCGAAACGTCATTATTACCCGGAGTTCCACATTCAAAAATTCAATACTTTGCTTTGACATAGTTTAGTTTAAGATGTCAAACATCTGGAAAAAGTTAGTCTGAAAATTAGAATTTGACCATAAAAAAAGAAGCTCTTTCTGCGACAGTGACAATATTATGCTACATTTTCAGGAAATCCATCAGGCTGAGAACTTATCAGTACCCCCTCGTGAGGGTGGCCCAGGCATCACAATTTCTGGTGGCAGTCTTGTGTTTGAACATTGAGGCCAAATTTGTGAGTGTTGGGCACTTCCCAATATTTGTGTTACCATTAAATATGTCTATGCATGAAGTATTTGGATCTATAATAAGTGTAGCCGAAATCGACAAAAAGATTTGTCATGTGTGTCTGCTTAAAACCATACATAGTACCAAAAAAATCCAACTTTAAAATCTGTAGGCTGGCAGCCACTATGGATATATAAGATCCCATTTAAAGAGAATAGTTGAACAAGCATGGAAAACATCAAAGCCAGATATTCCTGTGTTGCTTCACCTGAGATAAAGCAGACTGTGAAATGTTCCCTAGGTGACTATCACAGGTCAGAAGAACAAGAGTCTAGTCAGGGAAGAATGAACTGTCTATGATTCGCCCCTTAGCAGCAGTTCATGTGAATCAATACTCTAAAATCCCAAGATTCCAGAATATACTTATTGATATCTTTATATAAGTAAAGAAAAATGGTAACCATTTCTTGCAATATTTCAAACAAACAAGACAATGCTTCCAACAGCTTACCAATAATTCTGGTTCTATTTCTCACACTGGGCCAGATCCAGACCTACGTTTGGTTTACGCTTCTACGTGTAGTATATTTACGCTTTCGTAACTACTATGCACTCCCCTAGACACTCCCTTCGGTCTACGTATTTTTGCCATTTTACGCTTGGTAAATCCTACCTTAACTTTTCCAAGTGTAACTGCTGTCAGCACCCTAATGGCTGCATGTACTTACGCACCCACACTGTACTAATTAAATGCCTCACCCCGTCTCCGAAGAGTAATTACGGGTGTCATGTCTGGAACGCCCCTTCATCCGTAGTTATGCTGATGAGCCTCATAAGTACGTTCAGAGTTTCTGGTCATAACATCTGCCGCATGCATGCGCAGAACATGCAAAACTGCGTTTTTACGACTATGGCGAGCATAAATAGGCTAGCGGTCGTAGCTCTGGATCAGGCCCAATATTTCTATTTAATTAGCTTGAATTAGATCCAGAACTAATAAAGAGAAGAAGATTTACATGCGCAATTTACATAAGCCAGCTCTGACTAGGTACTGAACATGTGCAGTAAATATACTTTTGTAACGTAATGCAGTCGCCTGATGCAGCGTTCCGAGCGGAATTCAGTCACTGTAATGGGAGCCAGGTCACTCACCATGCATACGAGCTATGTAGGTGGCTGGCTTTTGGCATTTCAATCATACAGTGAGGGCTGGGTTTAGCCCTTAAGCACAATCCTATATGTCACATGCACAGAGTTGGGTGCAGAATATTTTTTGTTGCCACCGGCGTGCGGGTTTAATATCCGCACATAGGAGAGCAAAGGGATTGCCCTGCGTGCGTTATTGTGAACCAGAAATTTCATACCTTAGCCTTGTAAATAAGAGAGGAAAGTTACTCCTGGGCTAAACCATGTTGATTGCAGGGGAGTCATATTTCATCTGTTGTAAACAGTATTAGAGATGAGAGGTGATGTTTCCTATCCCAAGTCTAAATAACAGTGTGATAGTAAAGCTGTTCAATATCTGTGTGCAGTAAGCAATTCAAAGATATATCCCTGCATGCAAAGAATATAATTACCTTGACTCCCCCTGAAATCAAAATGGTTTTGCCCAGGAGTAACTTTCCTCTCTTATTTTTAATCTCTGAATCAGGTCCTGTATCTGGAATGTCATATTAAATCTGGATCAGGCCTCTTTTCCTTCATTTTTTGTTGGCCTTTTTTCCTGGCTGTGGAAAGTTGTAAGACAAGAAAGTTAGTAAGTAATGAACTACAGTAAGGACAGTTAGTAGAGTAACAGATAGTTTACATTAGTGGGCTCTAGTGAATGCTGTAGTGTTTATGATGTCATAATTTGTATAAAAGGGTGCCCTCTAGTCTACGAATGGTCATTAGGAGTGGCACTCAGGAAGAGGACAGAGCCTGTCATCGGGGCAAGTGCCGGAAGAGGCTGAAGAGCAGAAGGGAGGACCAGAACATCTTCTAGCAAGCGGACAAGATTCTTCAAGCAACAGGAGAAGATTACCTGCAAAGAACAAAGAAACTACAAGCAACAAGTCCCAAGAATGATGACAGCTAAACGGCGAGTTTAAAAGATTTTTTATTACTTTATGCATCACACTTTAGTTTAAAAGACATTCAATACAAAACAGTGTGGCCACCTGTAGTCATTTTACAGAGTAGGGGGCAATATTATGCATTGTAAAAGTTTATTTTAGTCACACAGGTATGTAAATGTATGGTTTTTGTACAGTGTTTTTTTTTGGGCACCGGATACAGCGCAGCATGCTTAGAAGGCTTAACATGCTGACGCTGATATTACTACAAGGCTGAGCAATGCTGAGACTTGTAGTTCTATCAGCGCAGCCATACTGAGCAATGCTGAGACTTGTAGGTCTATCAGCGCAGCCATACTAAGCATTCAAAACATGCTGCGCTTGCCTTTGGGACATAGAAAAACACATGTCAAATATATTGACATGTGTTTTTCTGCTACACTGTGGGGCGCTTTAATTTTCAGCGCTTTGCCGACGAACTAAAGGTGATTTAGGTAAATCGCCTTTAGTGAATACGGCGAATAGTATTTTTCTATGGCAAATATCTGAACGATTTCTGTCGATTTTGCAAAAAGGCTAAAGTCCCAAGACTTTGCCTTTAGTGAATACGGCGATGGCATAATTCAAAATCGACTTTAGTAAATATACCCCCCGAGACAGCACTCCCTGTCAGCTACTATTCCAGACAGGCTTTAAAACACACATCCAAGATGGAGGTTGCTCAAATCAATCTATAAGGTCATTATAAAGCAGGTGCGCAAAGCAAGGGGAGTTTGCACGAATACAAAACAAAGCCTGGCACTCTAGCCATTACCCAGCAACTAACCATAATCTTTCTATCTTTAAAATAAGTCAGAGAATTAGTTCCATACATATGCAGATATATGTACTGATATATATATATAATTGAAAAACAGATGAATATATAAGCCCTGTTTGTTCTAAAGTTTACTTCTTCCTCTCCTGTCAGAGTTTAGGGGTAGAAACTTGTTGTGGAAAGAAGTTTAGTGTGTGAAACGATTAGTGATTCTATGTTAACGTAGTGATAAATTCGAACTAGAAAAATTGAACATAGAGAACATGATCTAGAAGTGCACGCAAATCAAAGAGCATTGCATAAGCCATAGATGCTTTAGAAAAAATGGGGTGGGCTACATGTGATCAAAAAAGCACAAGCAACGGTGCCTTTGGATTGGAAGCAAGAGGAGGTAGTGTATGGGCAGGGGCGGAACTTGGTGCAATAGGGGCAACGGCACTAGGCCTATGCTGATACAAGGGCCCACAGCCGTCATCACCGCACAGGGCCAAAGCATATTTTTTGCACCTGGGCCCACATCTCACTAGTTTCGCCTCTGCGTACTGGCACATAGCAGCCAAACCCAAATATGTTGTGCAAAAATACAGTAGTGCAGTGCGATACTGGCTGTAAATGGCGTTCCGGTTATTGCGAGCACCTCTGTCAGACTGTAAATGTAAAAAAATAATTGTAACAATATTTCATTTTTTTTATAGAAATATGAATAAACAAATGTCCTACTGTGGTCTGGATTCACATTTACTTAGTTTTCGTCTTACGTACGTTGTTTGAAGAATTGAGCTACTACACATGCGTAGTAGCTTATTTCCGCTATCTATGTACCATTTATGTACGTAGATTGCGTAAGCGCGGTCTTTAGATCCGTTTTTTTAAATTATACACCCACCAACACCCCCCTCTCACGGCCGCGCAATCGCAGACATACCGATAAATATACGCCGACTTATGCCTCTAGAGCACCTCTAATTTTACGCGTGTACATGCATATATGTATGCCTACGTGCGATTCTATGTAACCGCGCCCTCAAAGACTCATTTAAATGCCACCCCCCACCCTCTTTCACGTAAACTTTCAGGTATATATTTCAACTCTGCCCCTCCGTACGTATGTCCCCATGTGCGAATCACATATTCGTGCCTAAAGCACTTACATGCGTATATTCTACATTACTTACATAAATAAAGTTACTAGGCATGCGCAGATAAATCGTACCTAAAAATACGCATGCAACTCCACATGAAAACGGATCTGTGAATACGGCCCTACTACTCTAGTCTCTGCATTGGTTTTCTAACACCCAGACCCTGAATATCTCCTACCTTCTACCTCCCCCTGAATATCCCTATACGGAATCCTTTAAATTCTTATTATAATTTTATCATTGGGGCCTATGCTCCTTTAACTTTCCAGCCCCCCTTTCTCTCATTCTCTAGAGCTCCCTCTTATTCTCCTAATTTCTCCATTCTTTGATCCCTTTGATCCCCCCCACCCCACATATAAAATCCCTTTTTCCACCTCCTTTTAAGACTCCATTACTTGTACCCCACTTCATGATAACATTATTGCTCAGTGAACATTTGGTTTGTCAGTGACTGGTGTTGTCACTACAAGAAGCCAATGCTCCATGTAAGATAGACCAAAACTTGCAGGAGCCCTCCATGTGTGGGATCTCCTGGGTAATAATCATGTTCAAGTCCTGGTAAGACATATTAAATACTTATTTACATATCTAGAACATCCATAAAATATATGTATATGGAAAAGACATTTAGAAAAAGACCCACACACCTCATCTTGTACTTAAATCGTTTATAAGTGCAATGTCTTGTAAAAACTGAGGGATATATTTAAAAAAGTCAGCATATGAGGTGTATTTACATAAAATGAAAGGTCCCTATCTTGAAGGATCTTTGAAGGTCCTGATATTACTTGATAAGGATCCTGAGGCTGCTGATGGTGCGGTCATTAAGAACAAATAAGTTCTTTCTTTAACAGTAGGATCTGCAACATGAGACCCCCATCCTATTGGAGAAAAGTGGAGAAGACATATGCAGAATGATTACAAATAAATGGGCACAGTGGTGTTGGGAGAAGGAGAGCTACAGTGTCGTAGGAATCAGAGATTTTTCTTTGTGCTTGAATTTTATTAAATGCCAAAAAGGAGAGAGAGAGAGTTAAAAAATATAAATAAATCAGTTATGTTCGTATTTCTACTCTTTCTTCTTCTCCTGAAAAGGCCTCAATTCCTCTCCATTCTCAGCGGTGTGCTCCCCCGAGGCCATTCATCTCGCAATCTACCTTAAGATTACCATACTGTCCCCACATAAAATGGGATTGATGCGTCTGAATAGTACATAAGGGCTGAAGCTCTCCTTACTGTACTAATAGTATTGCTTTGGCTTTGTGAGATGTCCTGCTCTGCCATCGGATTTTCAACCAGGACTGAATTTTAGATCCAGAGGAATCAGAGCCATCTTGGAAAAGCAGCATCCGCACATGTACTGCTTTTCCAAAAGGGGGTGTTTTCTGATTCCAGAGATGAAAAAATGAAAAAAACGTCCCCTTGTAGGTAGCCTGGATCCTGTGTTATTTTTTATGTAATAGCATGTTGGGTTATCAATATATTGCATGAAAATAAAATGCTAAATGAAAATAAGTCACAAAAAAACGAAATGTTTATTATTTAACTACATACAGTTAAGATGCCTGAATCAAGCAGTAAAATAAATATTTGCATGAAATCTGATCAGTTTGCTGGTGGCTAAAGCATGCATGGCTTGTATAACAGCTGGCAGCTGTAAGACAGAAGATAGATCGCAGTCAAATATCTTCATTTCCTACTTACACTGTTGTAACCGCAAAAGGTTCACAAGAACAGAACATCTCCATTTCTACTCTCTAATAAATGTACTTACGTAATCAATGCTAATTTAATTAGAATTGACTTCAATTCCTCTCAATTAATACTTACGGTAATCGTTTTTTATCTAAATAATTGTGGAAATTGAATGCACATGTCCGAAACATGCATGATATATATATTTAGCAAAATACCTAATATGCAAAGGGTCTTATCCACGTGGGTTGTCGCTGAGAATGGGCTTTTTTCAAAAGGGCCATTTTTGAGACCTCATTTTCGAAAATAGAGCTACAAAGAAACTTCCTGACTCATCGGAGATAAATAAGTGATGCTTTCTATTTCCCCAACCCTTATACTAATTCTTGCCCTAACCCTCCCCTTCCATTACCGTAACCCTCCCTTCCTCGCAGCCTAACCCTAAGTCTCCCCTCCCTGCATCCTGACCCTGTCCCCTTCTAGGCTCCATCTTCTCGTGCAGCCTAACCCTAAGTCTCCACTTCTCCCATCCATCCCCTTCCTGCAACTTTACCCTAAGACTACCCTACTAAAATACATCATATCCCTTGCATTGACCTGTCCGGTCGTCGGGATGCGGTGGTTCTGCAGCGGGATTTTCGGAATAGGGCCTTATTCTAAAATACACAAAGCTGACAATTAGCTGTACACAGTGTGTAAATATAAAATGAGGCTTTGCAGTGGCACATACAACCCATAATAAATCAAATTAAAATTTAAATAAAAAAAATGTGTCTGTGGAAACATAAAGATATTTGACTGAAAATTAAAGCTACATATGTGTGTTATAAGCAAAAGCAAAGTGTATTATGCATGGTTGCAAAAATAAAATAAAATATGTAATTAAAGCAATATAAACTTACTCACCTCTCACAATTCATAATAATTCTGCACAGTGCCGTAACTAGGGGCATGCCATAGGGTCGGTCACCCAGGGCACTAAGCCAAAGTTGGGCACCATTAAGTTTATTTTTAATGCTAAACTGGTTATTAATTCAAGGTACGGGGCACCATTTTCCCTTTTCGCCCCTAGCTCTAATTTTTTTTCTGATTCTGCACCTATTTTCTTGTTGCTCTTTACTCTTGGGGCTAGATTTACTAAGCTGCGTGTTTGGAAAAGTGGAGATGTTGCCCTTAGAACCAGATTCTAGATTTCATTTAACTATTACATACTAGAGAATATCAGCTAGAATCTGATTGGTTGCTATTGTCAACATCTCCTCTTTTTTGCAAACCCTCAGCATAGTAAATCTGGCAGAAAAGCTCTCTGCACTTTCCTGGATACTGTTATTCCACTTGATTAGAGTCAGTGCCCAAAGTGGAAATTTAGAAGTGGGGGTATAGAATTTTCAGCACCAAATGTTTCTTAAGTTTGGCAAAGTAAACAGGTTAACAATGAGTAATCATATTATGTACATGTCATGTGGGTGGTGATTTCGGGCCTGATCCAGAGCTACGGCCACCGTCGCTAGTACGGCGGCCGTAGCCGTAATGCACATGCGCCGGGCCGATCGTAGATCGTATAGTAGCGCCATAGGGACGCTGGAGGGGACGTCCCCAGCGTCCCTACGCTGAAGTTAGTGTAGGGGGGCAGGGGGAGGGAGGGTAATGAGGCTGGGAGGGCGGCGTTACTACGTACTAACGCCGCCGTCCCAGTGTATCAACTCTCCCTTACGCCGGCTGAAGTTAGGGTATCAACCCTCCCTTACGCCGGCTGAAGTTAGGGTAGCCTTCAGCCGGCGTAAGGGAGAGTTAATACGCTCCTACAAGGGGGAGTGTCGGGAAAGAGCAGCGATGTTACGCTGAGCGCTACAGCGCTCAGTGTAACATCGTAGCTCTGGATCAGGCCCTTCTACACTGAACGCTTCATGTTTAATTCAATTATCTGATTACCACTAGGGAAAAACAATGATAGTTCCCCCACAGGGCTGTTTTTAGGGGTGGACGAGTCCAACCAACCTTATTGCCCCTCCTTTTGTGTGCCCATCCAGCCTTATTGCACCTTCCTTCTGTGTGTCCAACCATCCTTATTGTCCCTTCCTTTTTGTGGCTATCCAGTCTTATTGCCCCTCTTTGTCCAGCCAGTCTTATAGCCCCCTCTTTATGAGTGTCAACCCAGCCTTATTGCCCTTTCTTCTGTTTCCAGCCAGCCTTACTGCCCTCCTCTTTACTTGTGTTCAATCAGCCTTATTGTCCCCTCCTTCTGTTGGTTCAACCTGCAGTATTGCCCCTCCTTTTATGTGCCCAGCCAGTCGTATAGCCCCTTCTTTGCCCAGCCAGTCTTATAACCCCTCTTTATGAGTGACCACCCAGCCTTATTGCCCATTCTCGTGTCCACTCAGCGTTATTGTCCTTCTTTGTCCAAGCAGTCTTATTGCCCCCCTTCTGTATGTTTAGCCAGTCTTATAGCACCTCTATGAGTGAGCATCCAGCCTAATTGTCCCCTCCTTTTTCCAGATAGCCTTATTACCCCCCAATTTATTGCCCTCTCCTTCAGTTTACCCAGTCTTATTGCCCCCTCTTTGCACCCAGCTAGTCTTATAGCCCCCTCTTTATGAGTGTCAACCTAGCCTTATTGCCCCTCTTGTGTCCACTCAGCCTTATTGCTCCTCACTTTATTTGTGTCCACCCAGCCTTATTGCCCTTCCTTCTGTATCCAGCCAGAATGATTGCCCCTCTATATGTGTCCATTCTTATTGTGCCTTTCATGTCCAGCTTCCACACCCCCATTCCAAATCCCCATTCCCAGTCTCTCTCCTCATGTGACCTTAGGTCACGCTTGCATCCTCTGATCAGAGCTGCGACTGAGCACAAAAAAGCCAGCTCTGTTAAAGGCAGCAAAGCTCCTGGCGGCACAGTGAGAAATGAGCAGGTATGCCATATGGCGAATCTGTGAATCTTAAAATTCTGTGAGCATCTATATTCTTACTCAGAGCTGATTCACAGAAGTGGCGGTATGCCATACCGCCATATACCAGCCCACTTCAAGCACTGATAGGGATCTTGGCTAATTACCCAGCAGCTGGGATTCCCTATCTGTGTCTCGATTGAACTGTGTGCAATCAGCAGCTCTTAGTAGTGTGTAACTTAGGATCATGGCCCATAATGTACGTAAGTCACATGATTATTGGTTATGGATCTGGCCCGTCGTCTTTTAGTGTGGCTCTTAGACCAGTTCCTTAAAGTACTTAGAAAACAAAAACATTCTGGGGTGATATGGGTTCACCTGAAGCAAGAATGCATCATTATAACCGCTAATCTTTATCTAATTTGTTGCAAACAGTCTACTGACCATTGTAATGGTATGAAGTACGTGATGAACCTTTGTCTTGTAAACATTACAGAGAATTCAATATAATTTGCTGCTCACATTTTCCATTTTTCCACTTGATGATGTTGTTTCTTTTAAAACCAAGACCTTCTGTTAGAATATCATATACATTTAAATAGATTGATGCTATTGCTTATTATTGTTTGAAAAACACTTAACCAAATATTGACAAGAACATGCTTATGGAGCAAACATTATCATTTATTTCGATAAAGTGCAATTCCTGCAACAAAGAATAAATGGTTAGTTAAGCGCAAATATGTTGGATGTGAACTGAAAGGTTAGACAATAAAACTAGATGAAAACATTTTCCAAGAAGAATAT
>WWET01003478.1:123010-134206 GCA_011038615.1 Limnodynastes dumerilii | reverse complement strand
AGTCCCGGACACGTGAGTGGCACATACACAGTGCCCGGATCGCTGCATCCGGGCACTGTGTTTGTGGTGCTATGGAAATACATACACAGTGCCTGGACGCAGCGGTCCGGGCACTGTGTATGTGTTGCCATAGCAACACATACACAGAGCATGGACGCAACTGTGTGTTTGTTTACCGCCGACGCTGCGTGACGCTGACGTCCGCATCATAAGAAGAACAGGCGCCGCAGAGGACGGAGGGTGAGAAAGTAGACAAAACAGGTAAGTGATTTATAAAAGCTTTTTGGGGATTCAAGTATGAGGGGGAGGGGGGGTAATGTGTAATTATAGTAAGTGTGTGTGTGGGGAGGTAATGTTTAATTATAGTATGTGAGAGGGGAGTAATGTAATTATAGTATATGAGGGGGGGTCATGTGTAATTATAGTATGCGATGGAGGGTAATGTGTAATTATAGTATGTGAGGGGGGTAATATGTAATTATAGTATGCGAGAGGGGGGTAATGTGTAGTTATAGTATGCAAGGGGGGGTAAGGTAAGGTTATAGCATGGGAGGTGGTGGTAATGTAATAAGCAATCGATATCCCAGCCAGTTGGTAGTGAACGACCCTTTCGAAATAGGGCGATTCACTATGGGGAGCCACACTCCCTAAAAACAGTGGCGGGTTAGGGGCAGGACAGGTGAGTTAGGTGCGGTTCTGTCCACACTCTTATGTGTGAACACGGTTGCTAAGTGATGTTGCCGTCTAGAGTACTAGAACTAGAATGTGTATTACAAAAAGATTATACCACTAACCAGCGCTAAAAAACCTGCAGCTGCACTCTACCCCAGTAAGGTCCCATATATGTATTTTGCTTAAATCTTTATTAAATACTATAGATGATAAAGAATTGTTTTGTGTCCTTTAACTCTGTGTATTTACCAAAAATGAAGTTCCGCTGGAAACATAGGGGTCATGTCTAAATTCAGCACAAATCCTCATATAAAATCAAATGTTTACACATTTCCACCTACTTTTACAAGCAAAAACTCAATCCTCATACAAAAATACACAATTACGGAAGTTTTATTTTTTGGGTGACAAGTGTATTTTTATGATTTATTATTATTATTTATTTTTTTATTATAATGAACATAATTGCAGCCAAAACCACCCTAACATAGATAATCATATTCCCAGTTGAACATGCCAGTATTGAAAACTTTTTCAGAGACATAAAGATTTAAAATGAATAATATATGCTTTATGGAAAAGATTCTTCAATTACTTTAACCTTGTAATTGAACTTCCCATACCTTCACAGTACACACACTAATGGATGTCTCTGTGCATGTATGTCAGATGATCCCTACAAATGCATAAGTGTCATTACCATTTAGCTTATGCAAAAAACAGCAAAGCCAAATGTGATTTTCAATACTGCAAAGTGCATTGACATATTTCTAAAGACTTCTTAAACTTCATTTGACCTCTACTCTGCACTCGTTTCTAAATCATTTCGCTCAATACACTGAAAGATTGAACAGGAATACTCTGCACAAATATGCTCAGCCAATACAAACTGCATAACTGATACTGACATGACAAGACCCAGTCCAAGGAGGTGACACCTAATCAGACCATAACTGATGAACATTGGGGCTGATCCAGCCCTACAGCTGCCATTGTTTTTACAGCGGCCGTATGCGTAAGAACGACAGAAATGCCGTTCTGTGCATGCCCTGGGCATATTTTGCCCAGCGTAATCCAGCATAATCCAGCGTCCGTAACTACGCTGTAGTTACAGATGAAGGGGCGGGCAGCTCCCTAACTACGCTGTAGTTATGGAAGCTGGGCGGGGGAAGGGAGGGCTGGGTTAGGGGTTGCAATGTGTTTCCCGGCATAATTACCCACTGTTACACCGACTGAAGTTAAGGTAGCCTTCAGCCGGCGTAACAGTGGGTAAGTACGCTGGGACAGGGGAAGTGTCGGGGGGAGTGCTTATGAGCTACGCTGGCTGTACTTACGTACTTACGGCACAGCGTAGCTCTGGATCTGCCCCATTATTCCTAGCCAATGTAGCCCTCCAACTGTACCTATTTAGCAGCTACCATAGCATTTTTTAATGGTCTGTACCGGCTAAAAGGGCTCTTGTACCGGATTCTGACCCAGCAGTTCCCTCCCCCCTATATTCACCTTCCAGCAAGGTGCGTAAGTGACTTAATTTGGATGGAGGGCACATGCGCCCTCCAGACGTTACACTAGGGTAACCCTAGTAACCCTAGCGCAGCAAGATTCGTACGGAACTACGTTCCGAAGAAATGGGCAGTGCTTCCCCTCCGCCCGCTAAAGTGGGCGGGGGAAGCATGCTAATTGTACAGTGTGGGAGGGAACCGCTGATCCGCACGACTGACTTAAGGCAGGCTTATGGCAGCGTAAGCACGAGAGAGGGGATTGCACGCCCCCTGTCACTCTCCTCTCTCTGTCGGACGGACCCCCTGCACGGGTCTGGATCCAGGCCATTGATGTAAAAGACTTTATTCCACTCATTATTGTATGTGCAAGGTAATCATAGATATCTCATATGTTTTATGTTCTATTAGCACATGCCCCACACTTAAGTAAGTTGTTATTTGAATTGTTCGATTCTCTTGTTACTGTCTGTGTCTAATAAAAAGATAGAAAAAGATTTAAAAAAAATACACTTTTCCAGTTTTTACACTAATATTGTATATTTAGGGACAATATAAAATACTCAGCAGGGATGTTACATGAGTCCTTTTCTGGAAGAACTTTTAAACAAATCCCAATTCTTCTGTTTGTATGATCGAGCATTGTCTGCTCATCCACAATGGTTTACTTAAAACCTCACTATTTATAAATCTTCACAACCTCCACCTACTATAGATTGCCTTGGGACCAATCAATTTGGTGTCTACTGAGAACCGTAACATGAAAACTGAAGGGTTAATTAGTACAGTTGCAGAACTGTGACTTCTTAAACCTTTGAACATGGTGTAAGTGTTTTTGCTGACACTTGAGAATGTAAGTAGTGACATTTGTAACTTTACACTCTGGTTTAAATGTAGTGGTAATGATTACGATCCCATTTTTTTTTAAATCTAAGATGCCATGATAACGCTGTATTTTTGAGCCTGATCTATGGATTAATGATGCCATTTATTAAATATTAAACATACATTTAGAATGTCAGCTATAGTCCTGATTGTAAGTGGTAGTCTACAAATTTTGACATCAAACTCAATAAATGTCACCATTATATCCTTAGATGAATAAAGACTAAGGGCCTGATCCAGAACAACGATGTAGCGCTGAGCGTGCTAACGCTCAGCGTTACATCGCTGACTCCCCCCTGGCACTCCCCCTGTGCGGGCGTATGGCCCCTTCCTTACGCCGGGTGAAGGCTACCCTAGCTTCGCCCAATAGCGACGGCGGCCGTAGCTCAGGATCAGGCCCTAATTCACTGGGATTGAGCAGTACCTCCTATCTGCGGTAGGAATTTAAAGAAACACACACACACACACACATACATATTAGGCTGTGTTCAGAACCTCGGCCTCATTGCATATAAGGCCGGAGTTTTCCCACTATGATGTACTGCGCATGCGCAGTAATTCTGAAACATAATCTACGTTGCATGTTGCAACATAGATTGCGTATACGCGGTCTTAAAGACCGCGTATATGCAATCTACGTTCCTACATGCAACGTAGATTACATTTCAGAATTACTGCGCATGCGCAGTACATCATAGCGGGAAACTCCGGCCTTATATGCAATGAGGCCGAGGTTCTGAACACAGCCCATTAATTCTATCTTTCATGTGGACATTTTAAATGGAAACCATAGAATTCTTATAATATGTTTTCTTTATCCAGAGCTTTACTGCGTTTGAGGAGATAACATCTCATAGGAAATGCATCTACACGGCTCAGGCCAGATCCAGACTTAAGTACGACAGTGAATTTACGCATGCTGCATGCGTAAATTTGTCTGTTGGAATGCACTGTGCATGCGCATGGCATGTTACACATCGTAACTCTGATTGTATGTAACTTTTGTGTTATATGTCAGCGTGGCATGTAACCTCGCTGTCTGCCTCTCCTTCGGCCGCCATGCGCCTGCTTCCCCTAGAGACGCGTCCTGGCCGTCTCCTACTAGCCAGGACGCGTCTCTGCTGCTCTGCCTTTCCTCGCGCCAGCCGCAATGCGCCCCTCCATCCTCTAGTGACCAGGACGCGTCTCCACACGGTTAGGCAGGCTCCCTTTCTCATTGGACGGCGCCTCTGTTAAATAGCGCTTCTGTCTTCCTTCTGGCGGCGGTTATAGCGTCCTCTTGGTCTGCTTTCCTGCTGTGTCTGTATAGTGTATCTTTGATTCCTGAGTGTCCTGCCTCCATTGTTCCTGCTGTGTCTCTTCCTGAGCCCTGCCTCCTTCCTGCCTACCTTCTGTACTTGTTCCTGGTCTGAGTGAGTGTTTGTGTGTAGTGTGGTAGCCCCTGTTAGTTTTGTTTCTCCTATTAGAGCTCCAGTCTAGTACTGGTCTCTGTAGTACTTACCATCTGTACTTACCAGTCTCTGTGCCATTCCACCTGCACCCCAGCCTAGTGCTGGTCACGGTAGGACATTACCACCTGTACTTACCTATCTCTGAGTCATTTCATCTGCACTCCATTCTTGTACTGGTCACGTCAGTATTACCTATCAGCCCCATCAGCACTCCAGTCTTGTACTGGTCACGTCAGTATTACCTCTCAGCCCCATCAGCACTCCAGTTTGGATGCTGGTTACTCTGGTGCGTGATTATCTATACTTACCTTTACTGGGCTATACCACCCACTCTCCAGTTCTGTACTGGTTATTGCAGTACACTCTACTCCGCTACTCACTTCTCACTCCCCTATCTCGCTTCCCACTGGGTCCTGTCAGTATTCCAGTCCGGTATCAGTTCTGTGCCTCTTATCTGCGTAGTCTGGTCATTCCCTGTTTCCTCTTCTACGAGTCAGGTTCAACAGGGCACGACCTGTTGTTGGGGCGCGACAAAATCCTTCCCCACCATCAGGGGCTCTGGTGAACACCACCTGACAGCACAGACTCCGTGCCCCGGCAGCCGACATCGTATCACCCAGCTACATAACAGTTTGTAATTACTTACGAAGGGACATGTCATCCCTACGCAAGCAGAAAATACGCATTGTCAGTGGAGGGAGGCATTTAAATGGCACAGTATAAGCTGGGTTAGGTAGTTACGTATGAAAAGGCGACATGTAGGACCGCAGATACGCAAGGCAAAGTTAAGGTAGGGTTTGGAACTCGTAAATCAACTAAATTACGTGCATTCGAGGGAAATGCTCAGGGGAGTGCATTATACTTACTAGTGAGTAACTATGCTACGTGATCGTGCTTAAAGGGAACTTAAGTCTGGATCTACATGCCTTGAGTTTACATCTTGAAGCCGCAGCTTCTTAAGCTTAAACACTAATGTGCAGTATGGGCGCTCCTCGAGACTTAAGAATGATTTACAGTTATGAAGGCATTGTGGAAACTAACATACACATGGGAAAAGATAAGAATTCCTCTTCCATTCTTAAGTTGACATCCAAATGGTTAACAGAGAGACTCTGATGCTTTTCGATTTGTTCAACTCACAGCTGCTGTGTGATTATAATGAATGCATGTGTTCGCTTTGAATGAAACAATTAAAGGTTTAAATTTAAAAACTGCTGTTATGTTACCATTTTGTGTTTGACTTTAAATAGAAAAGGTGCTTAATATTTACATTTATGTGCAGTCTATGCATGATTTCATTGTTGTAAACATTTTTTAAACATATGGTTTTTTTTTATTTAACTTGTAGCATGTTTGCTTTTTTTATGTGTTAAGATACAAATTTAGCTTAGGTCTAATTTATGAATTTTTTTTTTTTTTTACAAATTTTTTGGTTACTTTTGTTAATTATAATACAAAGAAAGCCTGAGAAAATTAATCTGCTTAGCTGTGAATCATGAGGATAATAAAGATCCTAAATATACGCAGATTCTTATTTGGGAAACAAAGCTGTTCCTAAATATACGCATATGAAGAAAAGAATGTTCCTAGCTCCTAAGAATCTAAGGGTGTGGTTAGCATTTTTCTTTAGTATTTGTGAATCATTTTTATGGATTTGGTCTATGCGTATATTTAGGAACGTTCCAAAATTCTTTCTTAACTGTGAATCAGGTCCATAGATGTTATTTTAGAGAACACGTATGAATGAACAAATGACAACCGTATTTATTTGCGTACATTAATTCTTGTGGGGTTTTCTTTTGGGTTGTGTTACAACATTTTTCCAAATAACATTTATTTTGTTGTGTGGATTTTTTTTTTCTTCATTGTTTGAAAACTAATGTCTTGTATTCATACTCTGTGACGTTACATAATGAACACAGATTAATGCAAGTTTTAATAACAATACGATCCAGAAAAGAATGTCTTTTTCAAAAAGTGCATCTGCAAATGTACAGTATTGGATATCGCAAATTTATCCAGGAATGTTACATTTCCAGCACAACTTTTGGCAAAATTACATTATTGAATGCAATTGCACCATTATCCAGACCTAGAAGTATTTAGGACATGCGGCCGAATGTGGCCACGGAGAACAGGCGTTATAAATGATAAATATTGTTTGCATATTGCGTACTGGGCCTATTTTTTTTTATAAATTTCAAACTGTTTGGCTTTTAATGATTATTATAACGATAAGTGCCAACATCTTCTGCAAAGCCTTGAAATGAAATGATACTTGCAGGTGTTCTAGTATTCACTCGGTTTCGAGTAGATCCTTATGCAATCAGACCCCTGAGATATGTGACAGAAGGGCAAGCGGGAGAAGGCAAAACATTTAATATTACCAGTGGGTCTGAACAGGTGGCCCATTTAACACAACGCTAAATATTAGCATGAAATTTTTCTTGAATTTATAATTTAATGATCACTGGTCTGATGACACTTAAGTATTGAGGTTAGTGATAGAGTAGCTTAATTCAATTGGTAGTGGTAGTATGTTATCACATGGGTGAAAGGAATTAACCAATTAGGTGGAGGGGAGGATTATATACATTAAAGGAAGAGTTAATTAGGCTCTTTTAAAGTTTAAAATTGCACAACCACCTCTGCCCAAATGGTGGTGCAATTGTTTGATGAACTTTCTCATAAACTTTGCATTTTTGTGACTTTTTATTTAGTTTGTAGGAAGGTATAGCCAGAAACAGTGTGCTTTTGGTTGGTCAAAGAGCTCTCACCTTTACAGTGGGACTGGCATTGAGGGAGAATCAATTTTCCTTACTGATCCAGGGTGAGTTGGTTCTTATGGCCAGTCTTGTGCATATGTTGCATATCTGTCTTCAATGGGTTTGTATGGTGGATTTAATTTATGTCCAATTCTAAATTCCAATCCTAATCTAAATCTGAAATCTAATCCAACATTTCTAAAACTAAAGTTTAAATTTAAAATGCAATTATAAAATATAAATTGAAAATCTACTTTCAAGATATAAAATACAACTCGGCTGATACAGAGTTTAAAAGTAAGAGGCAAACAGGTGGAAAGTTACACCTGGGCAAAATTTAAGGGGGAGTCAAATTAATGTTATTCTTTACCTGCTTGGTGAATACTTTGCTATTGCTTATTGCACAGACATAATGACCAGCTTTACGTTTAATCTTTAGTTTACATTCTCAGGATCCAGGCTTTTTAATTGCAGGGTGGGACAATCCATCATGCGTACAGCGTTTACACATGGTGGGCAGAGAGGGGTGTTTAAATCGTACAGTAAAGGCTTGACTAATCATTTACACACTGGCCTCATTTTTTATTAAGACAGGGTCTAGTGCACGGAAGTGCTGTAAGTACGAGTAACACACTAAGGAGCATTCTACATTCCGGTCACCAGACCACACGTAACCATAGGTGCAGAATCTTACTAAATACCAAGTATTTACCAGAGCCCCTGATGTTGGGGATGGACTTGGCTGTTGTTACTTAGCAGGACACAGCCCTCTGTCAAGTGGTGATGAATAGGAAATACTAGAGACAGCAGATATGCTGGGACCAGGTTCACAGGCGCTAGACAGCAGAAGACCAAGACATAGACCAGACAGGAACCAGAGGACAATGGAACCAAAGAGACAAACAGGAAACTGGAACAAAGGAACCGAGAGGAGCTACAGAAACACATGAACCGAGGGACTGGAAACCTGAATGGGTACACAATCCAGGGAGTTAGGGCAAATGAGCAGGCTCGAGAACACAGAATCAGCAGGCTAAGATTACCTGTTGCTCTGATAGGGAAGTGATGTCAGTGAGGGGTTTAAATAGACCAGGTAATGAGAGAGTCCAGCAAGGCAATGAGTAGTACATTTGAGGCACTGGCTGCAGCAGAAAGTGAACACCAGGAAGTGCTAAAGTACTAAAAGTGTCATGGGACCAGCAAAAGATGAACAAAGCAACCATAACGTGCAGAAAACAAAGTGGATACTTTAGAATTGTGACAGTTAAGTGTTCTCCCCTCCTACATACATAAGTTAGAATCATATTCCGGTGCAGCTGCTAAGGGGTTACGTTTTACATTCGCAGAGGCAGCAGACTATAATTGTTAATAGTAAGATTTGTCATGCTTTAGACACATACATAAGCTGTGACTTATTATTTTCTCTCATTGTCTTCCATGAATGTTACTTGAAAGCCAAGTTTAATCAAATCAGAAATAATCCTATGCGCTGACTGTTTTATATTAGATGCATTAGAAAAGCAAATGTCTGTAGAATGCTAGCAGTATACGCTACATTATTATTCAGCATATCACCATCCACAGAACCAACCTTCAATCCTTGTGTTGGATACAGAGAAGAAGGAGTCTGGCTTTTTATAATGTGAGCCAAGGAAATAGAGCCTGACAATTTGTATGATGAGCCAGAGGGAAGAAGCCTGGCTTCTTGTACCATAGGATGGAGAAATACAGCTTGACTGTGTGAGTTATAGGCTAAACAAAGCACAGCCTGGTTTGTATTATCATAAGCCAGGGTCGCAGAGACTGGTTCTTGGCATTGGAAGCCAACGTAATAGAGCTTAACTTCTTGCTTTAGTAGCCAAAGAAACGAGCAGCCCTTCTTTTTATCAGACTCCAGATCAGCATATCTGTATCCATCCTAGCCCGCTCTCCAGAAGTAGGCTGGAATCCACTTCATTGCTTCTGTCACCGCACCTGTGATCTTTGTATTGTAGTTGTAAGAATGACATATTCTTTAGTGTAAAAGAAAACCAGTTCTGTATCATGATTCTGCGTCTCAGAAAGGATTTAATTTCTGCAAGACAATCAAGAAACTCTCCCTCCATCCCCCGGCAATCTGTCTTTCTATCTTCCTCACCCTCCATCCATTCCCCATCTCGCTGTCCTTCTATCTTCCTCTCCCTCCTTCCATTCAACAGCTGTCTTTGTTTCTTTGTTCCTCCTCTCTCTCTTCTTCCCTTCCCTTCCCAGATGTATTTGTAAAAGTGGGAAGGGCTGCGCGCTATTCAGAAGTGGATGCAGTCTCCGCTTAGAAAAATCCATTTAAAAAATACTGGCAGCCAAAAGCTCTTTTCTGGTTGCCTATGTTTCGAAAATATTACTATTTAAAATGTTTTAGTAATGAATGGATAAGCATGCTGATGGTGAGCATTTATTTATTTGCAAATCGCCACCAGACTGGTCGCAAACCCACTGATCGGAGGTGAGTACATTGGGAGGCTTCGGGGAGGGGAGTCTTAATGTTAGGCTGTGTGGACGGGAGTCTTAGGGTTAGACTGCGGGGAAGGGAGTCTTAGGGCTAGGCTACGGGGTAGGGAGTCTTAGGTTTAGGCTCTGGGGAAAGGAGTCTTAGGGTTAGGCTGCAAGGAAGGGAGCCTTAGGGTCAGGCTGTGGAGAAGGGAGTCTTAGGGTCAGACTGTGGGGAAGGGAGTCTTAGGGTCAGGCTGTAGTGAAGGGAGTCAGGGTCAGACTGAGAAGAAGGGAGTCTTATGGTCAGGCTGTGGGGAAGGGAGTCTTAGGGTCAGGTTGTGGAGAAGGGAGTCTTAGGTTCAGGCTCTGGGGAAGAGAGTCTTAGGGTTAGGCTGCGGGGTAGGGAGTCTTAGATTTAGGCTCTGGGGAAAGGAGTCTTAGGGTTAGGCTGCAAGGAAGGGAGCCTTAGGGTCAGGCTGTGGAGAAGGGAGTCTTAGGGTCAGACTGTGGGGAAGGGAGTCTTAGGGTCAGGCTGTAGTGGAGGGAGTCAGGGTCAGACTGAGAAGAAGGGAGTCTTATGGTCAGGCTGTGAGGAAGGGAGTCTTAGGGTCAGGTTGTGGAGAAGGGAGTCTTAGGTTCAGGCTCCGGGGAAGAGAGTCTTAGGGTTAGGCTGCAGGGAAGGGAGTCTTAGGGTCAGGCTGTGGGGAAAGGAGTCACAGGGTTAGGCTGCAGGGAAGGGAGTCTTAGGGTCAGGCTGTGGGGAAAGAAGTCTTAGGGTCAGGCTACGGAGAGATGAGGGTTGGGGTAATGTAAGGGGAGGGTTAATGGAGGGAAAGGGTTCGGGTAAGAATTAGGAGAAGGGATGCTTACTATTCATCGTTGCGTCTTTGTCCACTCATCAATGAGGCAGAAGCAATCAATTTCCCGGGCGCCTTCACTGTGGGCTTGTCGAGGCGGAGACCTACACCCTCCAAAAGTGCACATAAAGGTATATTAAAATGGCAACCAAATACAGCACGTAGTGTACAGGCACAGCAGCTAAGCTCAGTGCATCTACATTCCCAAATACATTGCACAAGAGCTGAGTCGTCAATGAGGTTGGTGTCACCATTGGTGTACATTTTTGTACTGTTTCTCATAGATCATCAATCCTGTATATAACACAATGGCATGGCAATATAAAAAAACACACAATGTTAATATATTTACATTTACATAATTTAAAGTGGTTTGGGTGAATAAGCCTGTGTCCAGGCTCTAGCCATCTCCCCCTTATATAGCCAATCTACCAATGCAGCCACCCCTTATATGTTGCTAGCCATAATTGCAGCCCCCTTGTATGTCCCAACCATAATTGCAACCCCCTTGTATGTCCCAACCATAACTGCAGCCACCCTCCCTTGTATGCCCAAGTCATAATTGCAGCCCCCCTTGTATGTCCCAGCCACAATTGCC
>WWET01003478.1:98242-120915 GCA_011038615.1 Limnodynastes dumerilii | reverse complement strand
TGCAATATATATATACATATACCCAAACACACCCCATGTGTAATGTGTATTTTTCCTAGCAGTGCAGCCATAAAACTATAGGAGGTGTTATACGTTTTATTGCCCCGGTGAATGAATGCTATATGACTCCACATATTACCATATGGAGAGAGCACAGAATCGTTCTCATTCCAGATCGAAGCTTTTATGAATATGGATAATTCTCCTGCAACACTCGGGCCAGTATTTCCTCCTTTATGGAAACATTTCTTCCCCTTTCAGCTCTGCATAAAAATGTGCGATGGCTTCCAAATTTCCTGTAATGGGCTGGCTGTGAAATCTCAGCATTACTATTCATTGTACAGTCAGTTAAAGGTGAATCAACCACGGTCCGACTCTTAATATTCTGTGACACCGTTAGTATAAATATTATTAGTCTGAGACAGTTAATGCAATGGAAGCCAGCACATCATTTCACCAATACGGATTTCTCAAATAAAAATGGAATTAGTCGCTAATTTCTGCCATGGAAAATATTGGATATTAATTAGCAATTATCTCCATGTATATACTTCTTGGATGTGTACATAGGCCATGTGGTTTAATAAATAGCTTCAGCGGTAGGATTCATACAATAACATTAGATGACTGATACAGAGGAGGATTAAATTGAGTTAAAGTTAAGAGGTGGCATTTCTTAGTTCAACTCTAAAAAAAAAAGTTTAAAGCTGTTCAGTATTTGTGTGTAATAGGCAAAAGCTAAGTATTTTCCCTGTATGCCAAATAAAATATTACTCAATAAATAAAATAATATTAATTATGTTCCTGATCCATGTGTCCACTTCTGCTGAGCATGGTGTTAGCGGAAATATAATGCCGGATCCTCGCTGTATCCTCTGTCCCGTACAGGGTGACACAAACTTAAGATTTCTGTGCAGTCCCAATTCAAATCTGGATAGGGCATAAGGGCCTAAGCACTCCCTTTCTGTATAATTTAAATAGATGCCCCTCCCACCTTGTGTACCTGAAGTATGCTTCCCAGCCTGTCCTGCCCCTGAGGATCCATATCTGCTAGGCTGGAAGTCTGCTCTGCATGTGAGCTTTATGAAATGTGGGCCCCTTTTTTGTATGTATGGAGCCGGTCCAATAAAAAAATAAAAATAATAATAACATATTCCATTGCAACATGGATTATCCATTCAAGTCTTGTCTTCTTGTTTTGAATAACCTGTTCTTCCTTATTCTACAATTTCAAACAAGGAAGAAAAGGGTGTTTTTTATAGTACATTCAACCTTTTATTAAACACTTTGGGCCTGATTCAGACTTAAGAAGGAGCGTGAAATTAAAGGCCTGGTTCACACTTAAGAATCTGTGTGGTTTTTTGGTGCGTATTTTTAAGAAGGGATATACTGTGCATGCGTAGTAACTTTTATATGGACTGATGAACGCAAATGCCGTGATTCAACAGCACGCACCTAAAGTCACTAGGTTCGCAGTCACTTACGCTGAAAGGGGCGTGCTGTGAATAATTAACACGGCAGATGGAGTGGAGAGAGGCATTTAAATGATCAAAAGGTTAAGGTTCGTAATTAGACGCCCTACACACACAAATGGACAGGTTACCGGTGTGTCCTGTCCCACGATGCTGCACAATCTTCTGAAACTGCATTGCATTTGGGGGTTTGATTTTTGGGAGCTCCTAATTTTTACTATCAGCGATGTCCCGATGTCTGTTGTATTTTACCTTCATTGTCATTCTCATAGCACTGCGGATATAGAGGCTTATGGGAAGAATTACTGAGCGATCCAACAGTGAATCGATTTAATGTGCACAGCATCAGGATCGGGTGAAGATTCTGGAGTAATTACAGAAGCTACAGTTACATTGGGTCATATTCAGGCTCAAAAATGTTTAAATGCTGTGTACGAAAGTTGGCGTTTTTTTAGCGATCTGCGCATGTGCGGGGCAGATGTTACACATCGGATCTCACTATGTACGGAGTTGATTTCCACACGTACACAACTTCGTACGACAGGGCGTGATAATACTACGTACGTGGGAAAATACGCAATGTGGGCGGAGGGAGACCTTTAACTTGTACAGTATGGGCGCGGTTAGGCACTTCCGCATATATGTTCTCTAAATCCGCACAACAGGCCTGATCCAGAGCTACGCTGGTCCTGGAGCGCTCCTCCTGTGGCCGGTGTAATTATCCACTGTTACGCCCGCTGAAGGCTACCTTAACTTCAGCTGGCGTAACAGTAGGTAATTACACCGGCCACAGAGTCGTAACTGCCCTAACTCGCCCGCCCTCCCTCATTTACTTACCTTCCTTCTGTAACGGTTGTGTAGTTACGGCGAGGAACGCCCCCCTCGCGGTAACTACGCAACAGTTAGGGACGCCCAATCCTAAGGATCGGGTTTCCCTAACTACGCCGGGCAACATCTGCGCAGAATGGCAGAAATGCCGTTCCTACGCATACAGCCGGTGAAATGAAGGTAGGGCTATGGACGCAAAAGTCATATAAATTCCGACCATCAGAAGGGAGCGCAATGGCCACATCAGTGCAAACTTTTGCTATTCCGTGCGTTCTTAAAGCACTCAAGTCTGAATACGTTCCATTGTTACAGAAATACCCTGCTTTAAGTCCTTTCTCTACTAGATGTATTGCCAAAGGTCTTTGTAATTCTAGAACTGTAATGAAGTCCAATAGGGGTGATGAAACGCGTCGGGTAAAGATTCAATGTCAGAGATCTGCTGTGTTTTGCATGGCACCTCGGGGAGAATAGGGTTTTATATGGGGTGATTGCTCAAATCAATTTATAGATTGATGTGAACAGATACATGTGTGTGTGTATACACTTGCCCTTATGTATCAAACCCATTGTCCTATAGAGTGTAAGCCTGTGAGCAGGGCCCTCTTACCCACCCAGTCTGTCTGTTATTCCCCAGTATTGTTATAAAGATTGTAACATTGTAAAGCGCTACGTAATCTGTGGGCGCTATATAAAAACCTGTTAATAAATAATAATAAAATAAATACACCCAGATCCCTTATGTGTCATAATATAACCAATCCAATATTTGCATTGATCAGTTAGTTCTAGCACTTATAAAGCTGTATATGGTAAGTAATATAGAATAGAATATAGGTGAATTCTACAAGATATTCTGTGGTAATGAAAGTCTAGTCAGTTGCTGTTGTTTCTTGCATATTAAGGGCCTGTTAGTAAATAAACTTATTGCAGTCATTCTCCAGACTATAGAGAAATATACAGAACAGATTGATGAACAGTGACATGTTCTTTAACACAATCATTTATTGGGAAGCAGCTGAAAGGTTTGATCAGGGTGTGTTCTGGACAGATGGAAGCAGATTTGTGTCGTGGTTTCTCTAAACTCCACAAGTAGAAAACAAATCTCAAAGCTAAAGCAAAGCCGTTTCTTTTCAAGTGAAGCCGCAGGCTGCAGCCTCCTTATAGGGTAAGAATATGTACTCTATTGTGCAACTAATTCACACTCCCAGTAACAAAGCAGGAGACGCGGGACTTGTGCATAGATTAGGACTCATGGTCAGGGGTGGAAGGTGACAGACTCTGGTCCCATAGCAAGGAGGCGGAGCCTGGGTCTAGATGGGTGGGAGTAGGCAGGGCGCTCATACGGGGAGCGCTGAGCACTGTTTTAAGCTGTCAGCCTCTGACAGCTTGCTTACAGGGCAGTGGGAGCAGCTGGCATGGGTCCTTCTCTCCACACCCCTTGCACCCCAAGTAGTTATGCCCCTGCTCGAGGCTATATTATGTCCACCTTCCAGTAGTACAGTGACTGTACCATGCTCTACCAGTGTTTTGTACTCATTTTATTCTATATCTCTCATATGAGGTGCAAAATAATGAAACCAAATGAAATATAAGACGCACAATTTAGCTAATACAAGACACGCCCCTCTCTGACTGATACAAGACATGCCCCCTCTGACTAATACAAGACACACCCCCTCTGAATGATACAAGACACACCCCCTCTGACTGATACATGACACACCTCCTCTGGGTAAGAGACACACCTTCTCTGAGTAAAAGACACACCTCCTCTGGGTACATGACATGCCCTTGTTTGACTGGTTCAAGACATGCCCTCATCTAGTTGGTACAAGACACACCCCTTCCTTCTCGCGGGTGTCCCCATACCTATTCCACTATCTAAACTGACAACTGTGTAGTGCAATGTTGCATTGTCAGTGTGTAAGCATGGAATAAAACACACGCACATAGAAGGCAGAGATGTATTTTCACTGCTGTATAAAACATAACACTTTTGTGCAAAAGATTTGTACAGAAAACTCCAAATACAAAACTGTAACTTTAAGAAACAACTGTTTTCTTCACCCATAATTACAAAAAACTAGTATTTATATACAAAAACCGACAGTGTGAATAGCATAATATTAATACAAAAACCGTTTGTAAAAATGTTGAAGTGGTTTCAGAATAAACAGTTTATATTTACTAAACTTTAATGGTTCAAAATCATTCATACAAGTAATTACCAGAAGACGGAGGGGGGCAGAACCCAGGCGGAGACGCAGTGTATTCATTAGAGGCCAAAGAATTATTTCATAAATTAAAGCGAAAACTAAATGACCCCCATGTAGGATTTATGGTCCGGTCGCAGTTATGTATTTTCATCTTACGTACCTTGTTTTAAGAATTGAGCTACTATGCATGTGTATTTACTTTATGCTATCTATGTACCATTTCTGTTTGTAGATTGAACGAGCTTACGCAATCTATGTACAGAAATGGTATGTAGATAGTGTAAATAAGCTCCTAGGCATGCATAGGAGCTCAATTCTTAAAACGTACGTAAAATGAAAACTACGTAACTATTAATCTGGACCTAAGTGTATATATTATGGATCTATTTATTTATTTCTAGCACACGATAGTCTAAATCTGACCAATCTTTTATAGCGGGTAATTGGGAGAAATTAAATCACCTCATTTATGTTTTTGTACTGAAAAATATAGATATTTTTTATATAAAGATATGCCATGTGTTACAGACACAGGGACCTGATCCAGACTTAATAACGACAGCTAACTGTGGGCGGGGTTAGGCACTTCTGTACGACGCGGCACAGCGATTCAGGTAGGGTAATGGACTACAAGTCAGATAAATTCCGCGCATGAGAGGGAAGGGTGACACGGGAGTGCGCTAAACTCTTACATGCAGGACTTCAGCAACTCTGTGCGTGTGGAAAACACCTGCACTGTAATCAAGCTGACAGAGGCTGAGAGTATAGAGCAGCGCTCGGTGCTCCATGTATGAACGCTGTAGCGCTATACATACATACACTCATACATGGAGCTATACATACATACATGGAGCTATACATACATACATTCATACATGGAGCTATACATACATACACTCATACATGGAGCTATAGGCTGAGAGTATAGAGCAGCTATACATACATACATTCATACATGTATCTAAACATACACTCATACATGGAGCTATACATACATACATTCATACATGGAGCTATACATACATACATTCATACATGGAGCTATACATACATTCATACATGGAGTGCCAAGCGCTGTTTTAACCTGTCAGTGTTTGACGGCTTCTCTCAGCCCATCTCCTCCTATACCGGCACCTAGTCCCCTACACCCGCCCATCGCGTCTCCTTGCTATAGGGTTGAGGTATGGACAAGAACAATGTAAATATATTTGCATATATGCTACAATTACAGAATAGGTTCACTGTTCACTTCTGCTTCTTAGATGCAGATATTTGAGAAATGATCTACTGAACATGCGTAGTAGGTCATTTATGCGATCTACGTAACAGTAAGGTACGTAGATTGCCTCCGCGCAGTCTTTAAAGACCGCATGGAGTAGTTTAGTTAGAAAGAGGTGGCGTAATGCCGCCTCGGGGAGTGTTTAGGTAGCAGTAGGAGGGGGGAGGTATTTAGATTAGCCGGGGAGGGCGTGCGTAACTTCCTTCTTAGGAAGGAAACTACGCACGGTAAGATAAGACACTCTTAAGTGCCATTAGGTACCTAAAAACTGGGGCGGTTTCAGGGCAAGACGGTTGAGCTGGGTGCGGATCTTAAGCGTGAATACGGTCCACAGTGTTGATGGAACATGTGACCATTAATCATCAATGCGCTTGTAGCAATAATCACTGAAGTGCTCGCACAAAGCATAGCCACCAGACTCGCCACATACGCATGCTTCCCACACGTTCCTAAAAGGCTTCCAGAACGCACCTGGATGCTTCGTGCTGAAAGCCTTTCCGATGGCGGAGTGGGACTGGGCGCCATGGGTACACATATTGGGTGGGGGTGGGGTCTATTGAAATCATACAGTAAAGGACTTAGTTATACCCTTGCGTACGATCTTTATTTACGCACCGGTCCCATTTTCCGTAAATATTAAGACGTCTTGGACGTCTGAGGGAGGTTGTCTGCCCTCACATGTTCGTAACTTAAGATCGCACAGCGATCAGGACTCCGCGGAATAAATACGTCCGGTATATTAGTCCTATAGGATAAAGCCAGTGCTGACCGGCTTGGGAACAATTGTCATCAGATTTTGCTTTACGTTAAACAGAAAGATGTAAATAGTCATCAGATATTTAAAGGGCCTCAAGTTATCAGTGATCTTTGGTAGTATAATCGCTGTATAAATATATATAATAAATTCTACCATCATAAACATGATTATACCACATGATAAACGGGAAACGTTAATGGCAGCCAGGAGACTCTAAATACCGAGCGCTATTTATAAATAATTCACCAGCTGCTGAGAGCTTAGTGTGATCATCTCCTGGCAGCGAGGAAGGGCGGGGGACTGAGGAACACTCCCGCCAACCACAGCCCCCTCTGCCGGTCAGCAGAATGTTGAACGCCATCTGTTAGAGAACGCCATCTGTTAGAGCATGCCATCTGCTGACAAACTTCGTAGGGTCGGTTCTGTTTGACCGCACTGCGCAGATTCCGGATGGGAGAAAGATGTGGCACAAGTTGCCCTCCCTTCCCATCTAAACGTCTACCAGCGCCCTAGCCAGGGGGCTCGGCATTATCCACTTTTGCCCCCTGTGTCTGGCCAACGGTAACAATTTTCTGAATTTGACATCAAACAATAGATACATGGTCACCACATTCCAAACCGGTCACATGTCCACCGCTTTGGTATTTAATCTAACTTCACAGACGATACTGAAGGAGATGTTCATTTAACATCTAAAATGTCCTCAGTTCAATAAAAAATATTTCATATAAAACTTTTTTTTTGTAAATGTCTGTATGATATTTCCTCCACAGAGTATATCTATACAATACGCATAGCAAATTTTACAACTCGGCCGAAATCATTGAGTCGTTGAGTCCGTGGATATCGCAGTCCTGTTTCATGTCCATTTTGTAGGATTTATTGCCTTTACTTCCGAAGGACTGTACTCCTATACTACTTGGATGGCTCTGCATGGAAATATGGGATAGTAAAGGGATGTTTGCATCTTGGTTGGAACCTGAGGAAGGTAAACTAGTCACATGACCGGTGCTAGTTGACCCGCTTGCACTACTGGGCGAACGGCTCTTTGGGGGAGGGCAATGTTGGATAACTCTTGGCGGCCCCGCTGGTTGGTAGTGAGCAGTAGGCAGCATAGCCTGGAGGAATGGGGTACCCATTGATGGGAATAAATCTCTGGTTCTGAGCTAATGGCGGCCCTATAAAGCCAGTGATCTGGGCCTGCGGCATGCCTTGCGCGGAGAAAAGAAAATTTGTATATCTTTGATTGCCTAAGTTGCTAACGGGGCTGGCGCTCAGAGACGTTGTCTGAGTTGTAGCATTTCCCCCCGAGGGTGTCGTTGAACTCGTATGGCTTGAAAGTCCTTCCCATGACCTCAGCCTCATGTGGATGTCCTTGAACCTTGGCCTCCTAGCGGGTATTTCATGCCAACACTCGGTCATCAAGCTATACATTCTTGGAGGGCAGTCCTCGGAACATGGAAGTAGTTGCCTCTTCCGGATCATATCTATGACTTCTTGGTTGCTAAAGCCATAAAAAGGTTGAAGGCCAAAGCTAAATATCTCCCACAGCACAACCCCGTAGGACCAGATGTCGGAGTCGGAGGAAAATTTTCCATACATTATTGCTTCTGGTGGCATCCATCGAATCGGAAGAAGAGACTTGTTCTGGACTCTGTAATAGTCACTTGAATATATTTCCCTCGAAAGACCAAGGTCGGAAATTTTGATGTGAAGTTGTTCTCCGACCAAGATATTTCGAGCCGCAAGATCTTTATGGACAAAGAAATGGCTTGATAGATACTCCATCCCAGCTGCGATCTGGACGGCGATGTGCAGAAAATCTCCGTGGTCCAGGCTTGACTTTACCGTTCCATCCTCATCGCTGCTGCACCCAACGTCGGAATGAGGGGACCTCATAATGAGAAACTCATGTAGATCTCCTTGATTCATGAATTCGAACAGCATGCACACTGGCTGCTCTTGGGTCACCACCCCGAGGAGGCACACAACGTTTGGGTGATGCAATTCGGACATCAGAGAAGCTTCTTGCTGAAATTCTGACCATTGCTGTGGATTGTTATAATCCTTCAAGGTCTTGATGGCCACAAGCTGGGGGTGATCCATCCCAGGGAGGTAGAGGTGACCTTTGTAGATCTTTCCGAAAGCACACTCGCCCAATTCTTCCATAAACCGCACCGCAGATAGAGGGAGCTCTTTTGCTTTGGTCTGTTAAGGGAAAAAGACAAAGAGAAATAAAATTAAAATGTGAACTCTTCCCTTTATTATAGTGGTTCAAGGTTAACTTACAGCATAGGTTTCCAAACCAGTCCTCAAGGCTCCCCAACAGTTTATGTTTTCCAGATTTCCTTACAGAACAAGGTATATAATTATACCACCTGTTGATCTTTTAAACAGTCAATAATGAACATACCTGTGCTCCAGCAAGGAGATCTGGAAAACATGTACTGTTGGGGAGCCTTGAGGACAGGTTTGGAGTCACTGGCTTAGTGCATTGTTGGCCTTCCAGAAAAAGGGGCTTCAGTACATATGATCAGAATATTGAAGAATACCGCTACTACTCCCTGGCAGCTTCATATACAGAGTCACAGCACGCTATTAATACACTGAAGCGGGCAGCCACGGCTCTGTGGATGAAGTTGTTGGGAAGTTGTAGTGGTGGGGGTTACCTTACCGCTACTCCCTGGCAGCTTTATATACAGAGTCACGGCATGCGATTAATATACTGAAGCGGGCAACCACAGCTCTGTGGATGAAGCTGGCGGCTATGAGCAGCGATCGACTTGCGCATGCCCCCCCCCCCCAGGAGGCTTTTCCCTGTTCCTTCCCCCGGATCCCAGCCATGTATACTAAGCTCCATATTAGATAAATAATACTGTCATTTTTGCACAGTTTGGCGATCCGATTGCATAATGGTGTTAAAAACAGCAACTTCTGGATGCACAGAGTTAATCGCACATTTCGTGTATATAAATATACATAAATAACTTTGGCGAATTCCTCTGCGTCTATTAATAGGATGTGATTAGACGCTGTGTGGAATCAGAATCTGGAAACTATTTCACATCCAATGTATCAACAAACGGATTCCACTGTACTGACTGCTCCATGAAATTCATCTTACATCAGATTTACTTGGGAAGCAATCCTGGGATCAGACCATACGGGCAATTCTACATGCCCTGGAGGCATTTTGCTCAGGAGCCCCCTGAAACCTTTAGATACCCCCCCAGGCAAAAGAAGAGCAACTCCAGTTCAATTGCTAATGAAGGGCCGGATTCAGACTAACAATTTTCCTGCGATTGGATCAGGGGTGGGCTGGGTCGGGGATGGGGGGTTGGGTTATTGCCCCCTGCAGGGAAAGTCCTCCCTGATTTGGGGCACCACCTACGGCTTGCACGGCCGCATCAGCTGCTAAGCGACGAGCCCACGTCCTTTGAATATACTCTGTCTGTAAAAGATTCGGTCAGGTTGCTGCTGTGCAAGTAGTTCGTTAGGACTCAGAAGCATTTATGGGGCTGCATCGGTCCCTAAGTGAGCAGAAACCAGATCCAAGGTATACAATCCGGAGCCTTCCATGAGGACGAGGGGAGGATACTCCCCTTGCACACACTTCTTGCGATCCTCTAATATACACAAGCGCCGCACTCCACCTCACTGTCAGTCTAGATCGGTATCGGCGATGGCTGTGCAATTTGCAGTGGTCTGGATTCGGTCTCGTGTCTTTTTTAAATGGTCAAACAGCAAAGGTTGCGGTCGCATCTCTTAGTGTGCTTAGTCCAGGATACTTGTGTGGCCGTAACACTTGCAGACGTGCAAGCAGTCACTTGCCCCCCTAACCAAAATATTACAGCCGGCCCCTCGATCGGATCTCACGAGCTGAAGACTAGGCTCAATGGGCCTGATCCAGACCCCCGCTCGTGTGCGTTTTTACGACGGGCGTAAGCATAAAAATAGGTACTTGTACTTACGGCGCATGCCGTAATCTGTGCGAATGGGCCTTGACCGTAACAGCTTCGTATCAATGCTCAAGGGGGCGTGCCTGCCATCCGAAATCCGTAATTACGAACCAAAGGCAAGGTGAGGCATTTAAATCGTACAGTATGGGCGTTCCAAGCGTCGTAACTACGCAATGTTACTACGCGGTTACGAACAGAAAAGTTAGGGTAGGGTTTGCTGGGGGCGTCAGAAAGCTAAACTAAGTACGACCAAGGGGAGTTCCTATGGGAGTGCATCGCAGGTACGCTGGTGTAAATACGCTACGCACATGAGCGTTTCATGAGCATAGGTCTGGATCAGACCCAATCATACAATCCAGGCACCGTCGTCCTTCATCCAGGGCCTACTTTAACTTTTCTGACTCAAGAGCAATTCCGGTAAGTGCGGAGGTCTATTCACCCCAAAGACGGAAATATCTCCCATCGCTGTACAGACAAATCAGCAATTACTGGCACGATTATTTTATCACGCTTGTTGTCTTAAAATAAAATTCCTGTTTAGAAAATCATAAGAAGACAACAAATGCAAGTGACCAATTGTTCACCAATTACTAAAGTATCGTCACAATGTAACCGTCCCCCAGTAAAGTCAACAGTCCTGTCACCGAACGCTCGGCAAGAAATACCAAATCAACGTATTGAAATATGGAGCCGGTTAAATGTATGTCAACGGCAGGAAATTAGCTCTGTTGTTTGACTGCAGATGGTTTATGTTACGCAAATCCTCTAGGCCAAAGTTTTTTAGATCTGCCATATTGTAAATTATATCTGGCTAATGAAAGCAAAATGGCCTCGGTCTGACCTCTGCACGGGGTCTTCCTGCTGCACCAGGAACCCTATTGCTGAGACGAACCCGTAACGGTGTCTCCACCCAGAGCAAAGAGCATCGTGATCACCATCGGGTCATGTTTTATGACAGTGTACAACAGATCAAAACATTCAATGGAAAGAGCCAAAATAAACAGTCTATTACTGGTAATTGGAAACGGCTGTTACTATCTTACAGGCAGTCGGTATCTTCCTTTTATTCCAAAGACCAACTTTGTTGGGTTTATCATGTATCTAGTCTAGGAAATCATCTATATATTATTTCAAATAATAAATATATTGTTTCAAGGAAGGTTGTTTGACACAGCGGAGTAAGAGAGAGAATGGGAAAGTCGCTGGCAGTATTCAGCTGCAGACAGGTTTAATCCTCCCCAGCTCTGACTAGCTCGGATTAGACCCAGGTCTTCCATCTGTGAGTTCTGGGTGATCGTCTTAGCAAGTGGGCTATGTTTAATATTACAGTGTACAGTATAAGCATGAAGGGTGTGGGTCCTCGCTAAGAATGGCCCTATTTCGATAGGGCCGTTCTCTCCGAGCCATGGTGCTCCGAAAGGAAAGTGTAAAAACTAACCCCAACCCTTTCCCTAATTCTGGGCCTGATTCAGAGATCCGTTTTTTATGGCGAGATGTGTGCGTATTTTTGCGATCTGACGAACTGCGCATGCGTAGTAACTTTTGGTACGCAATTTATGTTGTTTATACTCTCGTAGGCACGGACCTTTGAATTGCAAGTGGGTATGTACCCACCGATCTCCCACGCAAAAATACACACGTGAGAATTTAAATAAAAATGGGCGGGGGAAGGCATTTAAATGAAGAAATGTGGGCGCGAGTATGATAATCCGTAAGTGGTTTATGGAGGTGTAAGTCTACGAGAGCACAGGTTTGCGAGCGGAGTGTCAGGGGTTTTGGTGAGTGTTCCTTTATTTGCGCTAGCGTTTGCAAAAGCATCTCTGAATCAGGCCCTCTAACCCTAACCCTCCCCTTTCATTACCCTAACCCTCCTATCCTCGCAGCCTGACCTTAATACTCCCTTCTCTGTAGACTAAACCTAAGACCCCCCCCCCTCTCCCTGCAGCCTGACCTTAACCCTCCCTTCCTAAGAGCCTAACCCTAACCACCCAAACACTAAAAGTCCCCGGAGAGGTTACTTTTCTCTCTGGAGCTGTCTGCTGCGGGACCTATGAAAATGAATGGGTGAGTATGTCGATCGGCCCACCCACCCATTCATAAAAAAAAAAATCTAAAATGGCTGCCTATTCCAAATAGAGACAGGGGAAAGGGAACTTTCGGCTGTCTCTATTTCTGAAAGCAGCCCATCGGAGCGGGGACTCCCACCAGGCATGAGATTGCTCTTCATATCGATCCGAATGCCTGATCCATGACCATTTTCAGTGCATATGAATCGGAAACAAATATGTTATGGGGGGTTGGGATGTAAGATACGGAAGCGCTTGGACAAGTGTGTTAATACAACCGGGATTTACAGGTTGGGAAGCAACAGGGATCTATTCGTGTCAAACAAGACACAAAGACCCAAGTCACCGACACAGAGAGCTACTGACAATCCAGCAAGAACACCATATTTTCCATAAAACGTTGCAATTTTGAGGGGTCGCACTGTAAGGACAGCCTTGATTGGTGGATCATGAAAGGGGTGGCGCTTACATGGAAGAGGTGGAGTTGTGTGTATAGAACCACAACAAGATTTCGCCCTGAGTTTGGATGAATAAAGTGCTTCGTAACTAATATTTAAGAAAGTGCCAACATATCAATGTCTTCTATAGGCCCCATCCACAGACATCGCGGGTTTCCTCACCTTGGGTTTATAGGCGTTTAGCATAGACATCTCCACGTTCTGCCCACGGACGTGTTTCGGCTGCTGCTGAACGGTCGGAGATGACGTTTTCTGGTTATTGCGACAGATGCAAATGAAGAAAAACAACAAGGCGATTGCCAAGGGGATAGCCACGCTGGGAACCAGGATGTAGAGGATCTCCATTTTGTTTTTCTCTTTAGAGTCCTGGGAATCTACAACATAAAGAAACCACAGAATGATTAAAAATACAATATTTACAGTGGTTGCGATGACCACAGAGTATATTTACGTGGATTATGAAAGGTAACAGAAGAACATCAGCTGATGGGCAAAACCATTCAACATCCTTAAGAAGGAAAATACGCACGGAGACCCTTCCCCAGCCTCTCCGGCTCATTAAAATAAATCCCCCCACCCACTTTACTTATATTTGTATGGAGGCTGTGGGGGCACGCCTCTTATTACTTAAAAAGCTATGTGCGGTCTTTAAAGTCTGCGCGCAGTTAATGTCCATTCTGAAACGCTACGTAAATTGTGTAGTCACCATGACGTGCATACGCAGTAGCATAATTCTTAAAAAATATGCACTGAAGCAGCATCAGCTTCTTAGGCGTGAATCTGGTCCAGAATGTCGTGGTTAGTTACTGGTTAATGCTGGGGTGACTTTTCTGTATCTGTGTAAATTCCCCATACCTTGCAGCACCTGCTCCATATTACCTTATACATTGATTTGAGCAGTCTCCATTTTGTGTTTGTTTTAAAGAGTGTGTGGGATAGCAGCTGACAGGGGGCGCAGTTTCAGAGAAGCTGTTTTGGAGACTTGGGGACCTCTGCTGGGGGGGGCGGGGGAGCTCTCAATTTAAAAATATATGATATATGACCCAAGTTAGGACAGTATTAGAGTTAGGACCAAAACAGAGTAAGTGTCTGGTGGCTAATCATATATCTGTATAATGTAAGTGCCTGGTGGCTTATCATATATCTGTATAATGTAAGTGGCTGGTGGCTCGTCATATATCTGTATAATGTAAGTGTAAGGTGGCTTATCATATATCTGTATAATGTAATTGTCTGGTGGCTTATCATACATCTGTATAATGTAAGTGGCTGGTGGCTTATCATACATCTGTATAATGTAAAAAATCCTCTGACTTTTATTATAAAGATAGAATGTTATGGTTTGTTGCTGGGTAATGGCAGAGTGCTGCTGTGTCTTTTCTGTATCTGTGTAAATTCTCCATACCTTGCAGCACCTGCTCTATATTACCTTATAAATTGATTAGCGCGTCAACCGTTTGTGTATTATATATATAGTTCGGTTGGGGCGCTGCGCTTTCTCTCTTTGTTATGTAGCGTGAGACATCGGCTATAATGGCTGAACACTTGCAGCGCTGGTGGCGTTTCCTGTTTGAGATCCTGTGGCTTTGGACTGCGGCTGTGCTGTACTGTCCTCTTCTGCACGGGTCATTTTTCAAGTACTACAAAGGAAGCCTGTAACCCGAGGGCGCAGGGATCCCACAGCACAGGAGCCATGCTAACATGAACCAGGGGCCTCTCTCTCTCTCTCTCTCTCTGCACAATACAACATCACATTTCCATGCACAGTGATGCACAGGGACTGTCAGGGCAATGCTGGTCCTAGCCTGCAAGGAGGGGTGGCTGTTGTCAAAGCAACTTTCCACCAGCCGATGACCTTAACTGTCCATATGTAGGCTTGCTACCGAACATGTACAATACATGGCATCCCCCTCCCTTTCTTCTGTGTCTTTCAGCCTGGTATTTACATAAGCGGCAGAGCTGTTTGTTTTCGTGGCCCTGGGATATTTTTTTTATTGCAGTGTAAAATTGTTTATTCTAAGAAGAACCTGTGCAGCTGTCATAAATCCCAGGGTAGAAAGTGAAGATGACAGCGGGAAGAAAGGGCACAGAATTAGTCATCTGATGGTGAGGGTTGATGGTTGGACCAGATTGAGACTCCTGATTTTAAGTCCCGATCAGCTGCAGACGATTTATTTATTTTATTTATTTATCAACAGGTTTTTATACAGTGCCAACAGATTACATAGCGCTTTACAATTTTACCAGTGGATCTGTTTAAAAGAGATCCCAGAATCCTCTGCTGGAACTATATGAATGCCCATAAAAATGGCCCTGTGCAGGAAAAGGAAGGTTGGGACACAGTACATGACATTGGTGATTGTGAATCCAATCACACGCTGCGACACTGTTTTGCATCATTTTACAGCATCGTTGGACCATAAATACTGGTAAATATTGACCCTGACTGTCGGCTATCGTGTGATCAGAATGGTTTGCAGGTGTGATGGGGACAGACTGGACGTCATTATAAGTCACGTAAGTTTTTAGCACACGCACGATGTAAAATTTAAGTCTGAAACCCCTCCCCCTTGTGCTTCTACCCACTCCATGGTCAGAGATTGTGTGGAAGAAAAACGGTTCTGTGGATGTCACAGATCTGGATATGAACGAAGGTAGCAAAAAAAGGAAAAAGTGGGTGAATTTCAAACGAAATGCGTTAGCTTTTTCATAGGCGTGAATTTGATCCATTATTTTGCTTTTCTCCTCTGCAGCATTACATGTTTCTTCTTCCAAAGAGGGAGTAGCCATTTCTCAGCCTGTAGGAAAGGGAAATGAGTTCTTCCCATCCCTTATAAGAAAATGCAGTGAAATGCGTTATAGAAACTATTTGTTAAGTGGTTGTGAATAGCAAATGGAAAGATAGGGTTCTGTTTGGAGCACAGCCTGACGGGGCCCCATGGCAATAATTGTCTACCGATAAGAAGGAGGAAATAAATGGTCCAGGCATCCAAGAAAACCCTGCAGTTCTCATGGTGCAATGTGGGATACCAGAGGTTTCTTCTTGGGTACTTGGAGGAGGTTCAGCACTGCCAACCACCCCCTAACCTCTAAACTCCAAGCAGCAACTGCACAGATGTACAAGCAACTATTGGCTCTCTACTATGCCGATAGCTGCTAACTGTACAAACGGCGTTTAAAATTCAGCCAATCAGAATCGGATACTAGCCCCGTCTTCCTGTACTTGCACACTCAGCCAAACCACCAGAAAAACGGCCACTCTCACTGAGCACCAGGAGGGTTAATTGTCACATATTGCGTATAAACACGAATTATTCATACTTACCGCAGGCTTGAATGTCGCACACATCGTGTTTCACGTTCTCATCCAACGTAAAGCACCAGGGGGCTTCCTTTTGGTTCCCAGGGTTCCGGCAGTAGGAATGCCCTCCGTTGAGTTCTGGGTAACGCATGGAATTGAAGGTGTGGGTATGTGGGTACTGGGAATTCCAAGGCTGGCATTGATGTCCAGATTTAGTAACACTCACTGTGCCGCGGTAATCAACTCCGGTGCTGTTGTAGCACTTATGGTCTGCAATGGGAAACAGCACATTTTATACAGTCTTTGAAATGTTTTTGTTTCTTATTTTTTTTGTTTTAATAAAAATCTTGCCTAATATTTAATGAAACGTTGCTATTTATTTAATTTGTATATTTTTTTTCTCTTATGTTGCTATAATTTGAAATGTTTACAAGTCTTTACATCTTATGGTTTTTATAAAGTGGTTTAGCCCGAAAATAAAATAGAACCACAACAAAGAGTAATAAGAATGCAATGCTTAAGCTCGCAACATCCAAACACATATGAAACACAACAACACAACTTAGAGAGTTGTTTCTTGTGGTTTGTAACAGTGGTCTATCCGATTGTGGGGATATAGACAAACGGGACAACACAGTCTTACACACAGCTGACGAAACCGGATTTTGTAGACGGTTTCGAGGTAAAAAACAAAAACTAAAAAAAACCGAATGAAAATAATGATCTCAAATGACGTGAAAATCATATATATATTTATGTATGAAGTGGTATAATTACAGAATGGTAAAACAGATTTCAGTGTCTTGGAAAAGTGTTTATAACAGAGAAGGACGTTGGCCATATCTTCTCGTCTCGTGAAAGGTCAAGGTAATAGTGTTGCTGATTTAGCAAAGGAAAAGTATGAAGGGTAAAAGGGACAAGGAACAAACCTAAACCAGGCATCATTGTAATAAATCAGTCATGTGAACTGCTAGGAAAAAAAAAAATACCCGAGTACAAAAAGACAATTGTGCGGCTGAAATGTTGGCTGACATCGCAGTGTGGTTGGCACATTGGCAGAAGACTGTGTGCAATTTGTTATCTTTAAACCCAATACAATTTGTGTTGGCACATGGAGGAGGGAAGGCCTTGACGTGAACTGTGGGTTCGGGTATTAGCGTCTCAGAAAGTGGTCACCACTCGGCACTTACTCTTATTGATAGGCTCCGTCATTGGTATCCCGATGCGTATACAGTTGCTGGCTTCCTGCCTGTGCGGTTGGGGAAGATCGTGGCAGTTGGGCAGTTTCAATCTCATTAAGATCATGGGGTTGGAACGGGCGAAGATGTACTCCGCTTGGCACAGGACGTTCTCCAGGATCTCGCACTCGTCGCGGCACAGGTCTCGCGGTTTGGGTGACGAGGACGTTTCGGAGCAGTAGGGGAAGGCGTAGTGGCAGAGAGAAGGGATGGCGAACTGGGAGCATTTATCGGATAAATGGTTGGAGGTGCCAATCATGGTGAAGGCGGCTGCGATGACAAGAAGGAATAGAAGACGATTAATACAATGACCAAGAGGATGTCACTCAAGCATGTTGGCATAGGCCCAAATAACCGTCCAACTTCCGCTTACAACACCGGACAATTCTGGGAAGCGTGAAGAGTAGAATAATTATAAATAATAATAAAACTACAATAGTCTCTCGTCCTTGTCAGGGTGACGGCGTGATACCGCTACTGTCATTGAGCCTGATCCAAACATAAAAACAACAGCTGATTTATGCTGGCTGTGGGAACGCACTGCGCATACGCCTGGTAGATGTTACACATCGTCACTGTGATCGTATGTAACTTGTACAAAACTCTGTACGAAGAGGCAAATCGTTTTTTTTTAATATATCAGTAAATTAATTTAATCCAAGTGATTGTGAAACTCAGGAGTGGAGTAAATTGTACCTAATGGAATGGGTCATGTTGGAGGGTCTGAGGGTCTAAAAGATCCAGTTACAGCTTTACAGGTAACACATGGGTTCTTGCTGTAACCAAGGCATATGTGCTGTGAAACTACAATTCCCATCGTGCTTTTCCAAGTATCAGCTATGCCTATGCTGTTGGAGCATGCTGGGGGTTGTAGTTTAAAAGCTACTTGAGTGACAAAGGTTGCCTATGTCTGCTGCAACCAATCAGGCTTCAGCTTGGAAAAGTCAGACTAATAAAATCTAATGTCTGATTGGTCACTATGACTACCATAAACAACCTGACCTTTATAGGTCTCCACACAGCATGCAAAATGGAATCTCAGTTCCTCCAACATGACCCATTCCATTAGGTACAAAATACTCTGCTCCTCAGTTTCCAGCTGTCAGTTACTATGGTAACCTCCTTTGACAAAGAGGCAAATCGTTTTTTAAATATCAGTTAATTCATATAAACCAAGTGAGTGACAGTTGGAAGCTCAGGAGCGGAATTATTGTACCTAATGGAATGGGTCATGCTGGAGAGTCTGGATTCTGATTTACATACACTTTATGAATGTAACGTGACTACTCAGACCTCTTATACAGAGAGACTGGAGCAATCAATAAGTACAATATGGGGTACCATATCTACCTGTAATCTGGTTCTCTATCTCCCCTTGCATGTGAAGAGACTCCATGTAGATAGTGCGGTTCCCAATAAAGCGGGCGCATGCGATTCCTCTGTAGGGCTGGCAGTACCCATCCTCTTCATACTCATCCCTAATGATACCAAACAAAAAAAATTCTGTGAGTCGACCAATAGAGGGCGCCAGAAATCAATGCATTGAAAGTAGAAACTAACAGGGGTTGATACCCAGATGTACTTCAATGATACAGAGAACATTTTGTAAACTTAAAACTGTGCAACTGAGTGTGTATTATTATTATTATTATTCATTTATAAAGCATGCATAGTTTCTGCAGTGACATATAGCATTGTAGAGACCAATACCATGAATAAAGTGCATTGCGTTAATGCCTTTCCGGACGTATATGTTATACATCCGGTACTCTGAATACGGCCCTAATTGTCTTAATCCTGAGCGTATAAAGTTAGGTTTTAATCTTCTTTCTAGGGGCACAAATGTAAGAAAAGCAGTGATGAGACTTCAATTCCCTCCTGCCCCTTTGAGTCCCCCCGATGTTGCCTTCCCAATCACAGTGTGTTGCTGAGTTTCCAGCAGGCCATTTCAGGCAGCAGTGGTATATCCTCCCCTCGTGTGTTCACCCTACTGACACCTCTGTGCAATCATAATACAAAAGAAATCAATAACACGACCAGAACCTGTGTCACATTACAATGCACAGAACACAGGCCACGAAGGGAACAAGGAGAAAGGGCCAGAGTTACTAAGCTGTGGGTTTGGAAAAGTGGACCTGTTGCCCATAGCAACCAATCAGATTCTAGCTGACATTCTCTAGTAAGTAATAGGAAAGTAAGAGACAGAATCTGATTGGTTGCTATAGGCAACATCTCCACTTTTCCAAACCAGCAGCTTAGTACATCTGGCCCAAGGTGTGTTTCTGAGATTTCCAAACACAATTCCAGGCCAGAGTTTCAGGTCAAGCAGATTGTAGCAACCAACAATAGGATTCTAATTAGATAACATCAGGATTGAGGGAATTAGCTTTGAATTAATTGCTTTTTCTCTGAATTGCTGTAAAACATGGGAAATGTATGTCAGACACATACCGACTGAACACACACACACTCGTTACCAGGCAACCCCACATACACACAGATGTGTTCCACAGCAGTGACACCTACACCAAGAAAACATAGAATTGTTGTACAAAGAAATGGAAAAAAGTAACAGGCATCTAGACGGTTATAAACGCACATTATATGCTATACATGAAACAAACATTGCATATATAAAGACTGCAAAGAAAAGTTATTTAAGGTGAGATAATTCTGCCCATTGGCACACGTTCAGACTGCTGGCATTGCTCAGCCCATGATGTCAACGTGCAGGATATACAGATGCAGGGTGATGAGGTAATGCCATTAATTAGCCTTAGCTGAATAACATTGCAAAACACATTGCGAGTCCTTTTCATGGGCTGGAAAGAAACTCTTTAATTAGTGTAGAACTGATCTGCCTGAGTGTGGATTCATTGCACACAGAGGAGCACCGGAAATCACAGGGCAGCGTGTAAGCCGGAGAGGCGTTTGTGAAAGTGGGGCGGGCTGCGTGTGACCCAGAAGCGCACACAATGGCATCCTTTGGGCTGCAAGCGTACGGGATCGCAGCAGCTAAGCGTAATGCAGTTATGTGCCCAAGTGCAAGAGTAGGGGAGTACAGGGGAATGCTGACTGTAAATGGAGGGCATGATTAATGCCAGCGCCTCTGTCGCATTGCAAATGTCAAAAAATAAGAGCATTGAATATTTGACATTTTAATAATAAATAATAATTCATACCTTCCAACGTGACCCATTCCATTAGATACAAAATACTCTGCTCCTCAGTTTCCAACTGTCAGTTACTATGGTAATCACCCTTGTTAAAGAGGCAAATCGTTTTTTAAATATCAGTTAAATCGTTTAATCCAGGTGAGTGGCAGTTGGAAGCTCAGGAGCGGATTATTTGTACCTAATGGAATGGGTCATGTTGGAGGGTCTGATAATTTAATTAATGAAATTTTTAATAAAACATGAAAATTAGCTTTTTTTTTATTACTGTGTGTAGAGATGATGTGATACAGGCACAATACAGCGGCAGTGACTTCTGACCCCTCGTATTGCATTTGAAGTGTCCCATCCTAACACACGGTTTAGAAATAGGTCATGGAAAGACCCCCCCCCCCGGATTTCGACATGACCTGGGGCTGGTTACGTCTGTGATCGGCTCTGGATCAGGTGCACTTGCTTGGGCCCCACCCCTTACCCAACATTGACTCCGCCTGCCCCCCCACCCCTCAGAACGCAAGCCATTCTTCATCCCTCCCAATAAGATCTGCCCTGAGTGCGTAGTGTTGCTCTGAACGATCCAGTTATTGATGGAGTGTTTTTGGATCTGATCTTGCTCTGGTCAACTGGCCCGGACTGTCCCTAAGTGTCCCATACATTAGGAAGCATCCCCGATATTTGCTCCGCAGTGGTTCATCAAGCCACGATTCAAAGCAACGTGAACCACTGGACGGAGATTCAATTTATTATTCTAAAAATGTATTTATAAGGATAGAAGGCACTGAGGGACTTGAGAACTGATGTGAAGGAAGTGGGATGGGAGAGCAGACAGGAAGGGACTAGGGAGAGGCACGCTGGGAGGAGCAAAGAGGGGGGGGGGTCAGGGGTAATTGGAAGAGGAAGGGGCGTGGGATTATGCTGGAGAGGGGTAGGCTTTCCTGAACAAATGGGTTTTGAGGAATTGCTTGAAATTCCGTGTGGGAGCTATACTGATAGATTGAGGGAGATCATTTCAGAGATGAGGTGCAGCACGGGAGAAGTCTTGACTATGAGTGAAATCTGGCGATCAGATAGGAGGTGAGACGCAGTTGTTGCCCAGCCATAGAAGGTGAGAGGGAGTGTGAGTGGAGATGAGAGAGGAGATGTAGGGATCTGTAGGGAGGTTTGTAGGTGAGGGGGAGGAGCTTTAAAACCTTTTGTATGCAAATTGAGATGCTGTGTCCCCACCCACTGCAGGAGGAGGAGCTTAATGACAGGTGAGGCCAGCCCTTTCTCCCCTCTTGGATGTCCCAGAGAGAGGAGGAAGATAAATGAGTTGGCAAGAGTGATATTCAGTGAAAGGCATGATGGGAATTGAGGCCCTATTAATCTGGCCAGACAGGTACGAGATGCAGGTTTTATCATCTTATCCACATGTAACTGATGACAACACCATGCGGAATGTATCAGGAGACAGATAAGAACGTTCTTTCAGCAGCTTTAATTGCTACTGGTATCTCTGAGATGGTACCTTGAGATCTGAATTCCAGGCTCTGGGAGACACACAGGACAGAGGAACCTGCAAGTTCACAGGCAACGAAGGTGCAATATTTACCCAGCTATCAGCTGCTTCCAGTCATATTAATATTGTCCGCTGGCAGGGGCATAACTACAGGGGGTGCAAAGAGTGCGACTGCCATGGGGCCTGATGGAGAGTGAAAGGGCCCGTGGCAACCATTACCCCTTCACTGTAAGAAAGTTGTCAGAGGTTGACAGCTTAAAACAGCACTCCATGTATGAGTGTATGTATGTATGTATGTATAGCTCCATGTATGAGTGTATGTATGTATAGCTCCATGTATGAGTGTATGTATGGCTCCATGCATGAGTGTATGTATGTATAGCTCCATGTATGAGTGTATGTATAGCTCCATGCATGAGTGTATGTAT
>WWET01003478.1:59097-75285 GCA_011038615.1 Limnodynastes dumerilii | reverse complement strand
CTCCCTCCCCTGCAGCCTGACCCTAACCCTCCCTAACCCGCACCCTGGAGAGGTAACTCACCTTTCCTGCGGTACGGTGGTAGTAGCGACGCGGAAGAGGGATATCAGCGGCGGTATTTGCGAATAAGAATGGGCGAGTAATGCGATCAGCATACTGACCCATTCTGGAAAATAAATTAGAAACTGGGCAGTATTCAAAATAGGAAAATCCTATTTCGGAAATCAAGGTTCCTGACCGGGGACTACAACCGGAGTTGGCAGGACCACTGCCTGTGTGAAGCTGTCAGAGGCTGACAGCTTTAAATAGCGCTTGACGCTCCATGTATGTCCCTTGTAACTTACTTGCGCCCCATCAACTTAGCACCTTGGCAGCCGCCACTCAAAATGCCACTAGTTATGGCCCTAAACCAACCAATCGTGTTCTAGGTATCAGGCATCTTGTACATTCTACAAAATGATAGCTAGAATCTGATTGGTGGCTACAGGCATCCTCTCCACGATTCCTTCTCAGAACTTTTAATGAATGTAGCTACTAGAATTATTATTATTTATTGTGGAAGAGAAGCTGGACTCGGCCATCAGGATTTGATTTCTTGCTTCTGTGAAGACTTAATGAGTTCTTGCTGCAAGTATGATTCAGAGTCAGGAACACGAGCCAGAGAAGTGTTTCTACAATGCCGAGGCTGTCACTACAAGCTGCGAAGCAACAGGGAGCCTGAACAAAGAAATATGTACAGCCAGGGAGGAGCCCGGGCCTCTGCAGGGGCTATGGCCTATCATTTATAAAACTCAGCCACAGCCTGAGCACTGAGCAACAGCCTGAAGCCATCTGAAACAGGCGGATGTACATTTTAGCTGGAATGAATGCCTGGATCCAACCTGTGGCTCTCCAGGTGTTCTGAAACTACAACTCCCAGCATGCTTTGCCAGGTCAACTCCTCAGCATGCTAGCATGCTGGGACTAGTAGTTTCACAACACCTGGAGAGCTACAGTTTGCAGACCCTCCAACATGACCCATTTCATTAGGCTCAATTTAATCCACTCCTGTGCTTCCAACTGTCACTCACCTGGTTTAAATGAATTAACTGATATTTAACAATGCTGGTTACCATAGTAACTGACAGTTGGAAGCTCGGGAGCAGAGTATTTTGTACCTAAAAGAATGGGTCATGTTGGAGGGTCTGCAGTTGTGGCTTAGTAGGTCACATTTCGTCCATCTTAGTTCCTTAGGAGGTACTGAGCTCTGACAAGAGTCCAAGCAAACGCTGCAAGCAAACAAACATAGAGCATGAGGGACGAGGACATTTACTGTTGCCTCTAAATAGAAGAAATGGAGCTGTTTCCAATAGCAACCAATCGCATTCGAGCTATCAACTTCCTAGTACACTCTACAAAATGAGAGTTAAAGAGCTACAATCTGATTGGCTGGGTTGAGAGGAGGTGTGTCCTAGTTCATCCCTAAGTTAAAGTGTGAAAAATACAAATCTGTTTTCTATTTGTGTGCTACATGAAGATGCAGACAGTATATGCTGCAGGGTGCACTGTCTGCACTGCATATCTCTACCCAGGAGCTGACCTGCATTATTTGGGCCCTGCAGCTTGAATGGTTATGAGGCCCCTTCACAACCAGCAACAATAGGGCAACATCCAACAAGGTCCAAAGGCCCAAATGGCAGAGTATAGGGTGATGGGGTGAAGTCCTTAAAAATTGGCTGCACAGTGAGCTCCTTTCCACCAGCAATGAGGTCTGGGGGGCCACTGTTATCTTCTTCAATGCACACAGTGACGGCGACAGCAGCCTCTATACTGCCCCCGACCGCATTATAAGAGCCATCCTCTGGGTGGAGCTGTAGAGAGTGTCTGCCGGCCAGCACTGATCAGGGGGGTTACTGGGTACTCAGAAACCCCCCCTGCATAGAGCATATTCTAAGGTCAATATTAAGTACTTAAACCCATTGGCTTATTATTATATCACTAATATAACCTTATTTTAATAACACACATTTAATAAACTCCATTGATTTTGTTGAACAATGCATGCTTAAAAAAAAATAAAAAATTGTTGACCTTTCTAGGATTAGGGGACCAAAAACTTAAGCTTCATTAGTTTCATAGTAGATCCATCACCATCAGCTCTTCGAAATTTGGGCATTGCTCCTGGTATTCTGGGTGAGCAGGCGAATCTGCTTCCCTTTAATGCAAATGACTGTCTGAAGTCCTGCCCTCTGCCTAGCAATACTGTGAGCCATACTCTTACTAAGGATGGACAGGAAGCTATAACTTTAGTTGTTTAATGCCACAACCTGCTGGGTGCCTGCAGCCAAGTCTGCCCCCACCACCAGAGGAACCAGTGAACACCTGGCCTCTCTGTGTCTTGGTGGCTGTGTCCCCTGTGTTTATAAAACTGCATCATTTAATCGCAAAGGTGCAAATTTACCCCCCAAACCCCACTCCCCTTTATTTTTCTTTGCTCTCAACTGAGCATCAGACCCAATATTTATAGTCACAAAATAACCCAAAAGGCCCCTGCCCACCTAATAAATCGCTAGAAAACACATTCCATTCTCCCTAAATATTAATAATGGCGCAGTCCTCCACCGCCCCAGCTGACAGCTGTTTTTCTGAGACATTTGTCATCGCATTGCACAAATAATTCACAGCCCAACACTATGAAACGGCCTCCGGACTCAATCGATCAAGAAAAAAATGAAACGTTCAGATCTCTCGCCTACAGGACACAAAAAAGAGATCGACTCTCCGACAAGAGAGGAAATATTTCCCAGACAGAATGATGGGAATAGGTAACAAGAGCTCATTTCTATCTATCCTGGGTAAACAGGGATATGGCTGTGTTTCTGGCCTTTAATAATAAATATTCACAGCAGATACATTGCTGCACACCCCATCATTCTGGTTACTTGTAGGCGGCATTGTCAGACCGCTGGAATGCAGCTTTGATTCAGAATAATGAGTAGTAACATAAAGCGTGGTCGGTGACTGTAAAGATGTGTTCACTCCCACTCCACTGTCTGCCATAAGTCATCCATATCCTGTGATCTGAGAAGCGTATAAGTTACATCTTTCTCCCAAACTTTCCCTTTCAAATAGTGACTTCGTTGAATGCGTTTTCTTTACTTTTATTCCTGTCTCATCTTTTTTTTCTATATATTATATTTTGTTGCAAGTTTTGCAAAGTCATTAAGGAGTAACTAGTGGAGGCGTCTTTAAGGAGTAGCTAGTGGGGGCGAATGTACGCCAGTTGGGGGGGGGGGCGTATTGCTGTGTGAATGCATGCGCAGAACAGACGAGCAGGTCATTACGGCCCCATTTAGACCCTAATGCAATTGGAGCTCTGGCGGCTTGTGTTCTGAAGGGGAGTGTCGTGGTGGAGGCATAAAGTCAATGTACAGTAAGGAAGTGGCCCAAGGCAAGTGCCCTCGATCCCGATCGGAACTGAGGACTCTTTACGTTGAAATATTTGCACCAGGGCATGACCTTTTATTGACCTGTGCGCTGGAAGTTCAAGTGGCGAATGCATTTATATATTTAGGAAAACGCTGCTGAAGTATGGTGTTGGTTTGAGTTTTTAGAAATATAGGGGCTGATTCAGAGATGCGATTGCGAAAAGATCGCAAATATACACATCTAATGTTAAGATCTTAGCAGGTTACAGCCCACTGCATAAACAGTCACTCCCCTTGCAAACAGCGGTGGATCTTAAAGTTAGACCACCATTGACTAACCCTAACTCTGCGCTGGCAGTTGAGATCTTAAGTGACGTAGAAGCGTATATTTAAGATCCAAAGTGTCAGCCCGCGCCCACTTTCCCTCATTTCCCTGCCTCCCCCCGCCCATTTCCATGCAAATCCTTAGGATCTTAAACTTTCGCAGCACTTAAGATCTTGCGTGCGATTCAAACTTACGCTCTTAGCGAATTTACGCTCCTAACCGCTACGTAGACGGCGTTGCACTATTACTACGCATGCGCAGTAATGCAAATTTTCTAAGATCCTAAATATACGCAATTTGGGATCTTAAGTGACGTGGGAGCGTTCATTTAAGATCCTAAGTGTCAGCCCGCGCCCACTTTCCCTCATTTCCCTGCCTCCCCCCGCCCATTTCCATGCAAATCCTTAAGATATTAAAGATTTGCAGCACTTAAGATCTTAAGTGCTTGCGATCGATTCAGACTTACGATCTTAGCGAATTTACGCTCCTAACCGCTACGTACATGGCGTTGCACTATTACTACGCATGCGCAGTTTTGCAAATTTTCTAAGATCTTAAATATACGCACCTAAGTGCCGTGGAAATCGTATCTCTCAATCAGGCCCATAATGTGCTAAAGACATGATGATCTTTATTTTTTTTTTTATAGATTTTTTAATTTCTTTTAGTGTTTTTTTCTAATATCATTTGAAGAGTTCAATTTTTTTAAACAACTCTCACTACAGTGTATTATACGACTCTAGCGCAGAGACTGTATTTGGACCCACAGCTGCACTGACCTTGGTTGCTGTGGCCTAGACACTATTTTTCGTAATTGCTCGAAATCCAAAGGCTTGGTTGTTAGGGCTTGTGGATTGCGGTAAGTACAGTAACCAGGTCTGGATCAGTATGTATTCATTACTATATATATGTTTAGGTGCATCTTTTCCTTTGCACAGACCTAAGTGCAAAAATCAGCAATTACTTTAGAGGTGCTTGTGCACAATGAAACGATAGGTGAGGATCAGGGGCTTAGGGGACAATTATATCAGACCATCAGTGCACATACAGAGCGTTAATGAGAGGGGTATAAATATATAACGTGGGGCAAGTTATGTATAGCCAATTACATACAAGAGAAAGTGTTTTCAAAGAACTACAGTAACATACATCTACTGACTAATCATTCACAAGCATTGCAGTGACACTGTACAATACAGACTTATAGTGACTTCTATTCAATACAGAGAGTAGCCTTGTGTCTATTATCCAATACAGACAGCATCCTAGTAATCACCACCCAATACAGACAGCATACTAGTGACCTTCACACAATACAGAGAACATCCTAGTGACCTGCACCCAATACAGAGAGCATCCTAATGACCTCCAACAAATACAGATAGCATCCTAGTAACTCCCACCCGAAAAAAAAAAAGTTTCTAGTAATTAAAAACTAATACAAAGCGTATCCTAGTGACCAAACCAATAGCAGACAATGCAATAATTCACAATTAAACTTTAAAGGGGACTTACGCTAGTCTCTTGCGTAAATTCCCTTTATAAGTAACATTGGCGCATGAGCCGTATGGAATAACTTCCATAGAAGGTGCCGGTACTTACAGAGAGTAGCCTTGTGTCTATTATCCAATACAGACAGCATCCTAGTAATCCCCACCCAATACAGACAGCATACTAGTGACCTTCACACAATACAAAGAACATCCTAGTGACCTCCACCCAATACAGAGAGCATCCTAATGACCTCCAACCAATACAGATAGCATCCTAGTAACTCCCACCCGAAAAAAAAAAAGTTTCTAGTAATTAAAAACTAATACAAAGCGTATCCTAGTGACCAAACCAATAGCAGACAATGCAATAATTCACAATTAAACTTTAAAGGGTACTTACGCTAGTCTCTTGCGTAAATCCCCTTTATAAGTAACATTGGTGCATGAGCCGTATGGAATAACTTCCATAGAAGGTGCCGGTACTTAAGATCTGCATGATATAACCCCGCCATCAAAGCAGATTAAGGCACGGTAATTAAGTGTCGGGAAGGAGAGGAGCAGTTCCGTGCACACATATATCCGTTAAGGTAGTGTTCTGGACACGTAAGTCGCACAGAGATCTGAATCTGCTCCAATGTCATTATTTGCGATGACAGCAATATACAGTAGAACCAAACAACAGCGTCACCCACAGTCGCCATTTTTTCACAACCCATGTGGCGCATAGAAACATTATTGCTTGTCTTGTAGTCTTGCGGTAATGGAACACAGCGTTTATGTTATGTATCTCATATTTTATTTACCCAGTGCCGCTCTTAATTTGTTCCAAAATCTGTGTTCTGTTAAGAAAATGTTTGTGTTGCGTGGAGGCTGCACACGCTCCGTACAGAGGACATGTTATGTGAATTATGAGGGTGAGTTATGATGTGCTTTCTGTGAGTTGGCAAAACACCAGCAGGGAGAAAATATCAGAGCGACTCTACAGATATCAAATCCATTCCGGGTGTATGAACGCCGACCTAACGCGGGTCAGGGCTCCGGCCCATCTTACATGTTAATGAGAAATACGAAGATCATCGGAAAGAGGACTTTAACATCGGGCGACGTTTAGGAGATGTCACTAAGGAGAAACTGGGGAAAGCGCTGGGGTGTGACCATGCAATTCATCATCATTGGAATACTATGGAATAAGGGGAGGGTTAATGACAATATAATTAGCATCCACCCCAGGGCCTGCCCATTGAAGCGCCTAGGAACAGAGACAGAACCTGGTTATGGGTTACAGGTGCCCTAAAACACTCAAAGCAGTGTCATGCTCTCCATAGCGCACTGGTCAGGAAGCAAAAGGAATGATATTTGCATTATGGACTGTGGCTGCATATAATTATTAAGCCCTGTGGCTGGTATATGATACACTCATACATGGAGCTATACATACACTCATACATGGAGTTATACATACACTCATACATGGAGCTATACATACATACATTCATACACATACACTCATACATGGAGCTATATATACATACATACACTCATACATCGTGCTATACATACACTCATACATGGAGCTATATATACATACATACACTCATGGAGCTATACATACATATACTCATACATGGAGCTATACATACACTCATACATGGAGCTCTACATACACTCATACATGGAGCTCTACATACATACATACATACACTCATACATGGAGCTCTACATACATACATACACTCATACATGGAGCTCTACATACACACACTCATACATGGAGCTCTACATACACACACTCATACATGGAGCTCTACATACACTCATACATGGAGCTATACATACATTCATACATGGAGCTATACATACATACACTCATACATGGAGCTACACATACATACATTTATACATGGAGTGCTGAGCGCTGTTATAAGAAGTCAGTCTCTGGGAGGTTGCTTAATGTGCAGAGGTAGCGGCTGCTAGAAGCCCCCCTCTCCTCCAGGCCCCGTAGCAGCTGCACCCCTTGTCACGCCCCTGTTTATACCTGTACTGTATTTACAAGAGCTTTCCATGGACAGGCATCGGCTTCGCGGAATGAAGCTTTTTCATCTGCGTGGCTTGGATTGAAAGTTTTGATGTCCAGAGAGTAAATTAGGGAACAGAAAAGGACTTTACTAGGTGTGACGAAAAGTAAAATTGGGCTTTAAATATAACACAAATGTCAGACACAATATTAGGTTACCAATTAACGGGTTTATGTGTCAAAGAAAATACAAATCCTGTTTTACTGGCTGCTTAAGTGGCATGACAGATATAACAGTTCTAGCCTCGTTTTACTTGGGATCCAAGGGGCCAGATCCTAAAATCGGCCCATTAACAGACAAGTTGTGGCGCTGTGTTTAGAATACAGGTTTCAGAAAACCCTGAAAATATTCTAAAAATTGTACCTTGGCCTCTGCTTTTAGCGGAATCCTCCCTCGAAGGCTGGTAGAATTACTATGGGTGTTTGGAAGAGAGCTGGGAAAGTTCACAGGCTAGATTTACTAAACTATACTACAGCAACCAATCAGAATCTACCTGACATTCTTTTGTATGTCATAGGAAAGTGACAGCTAGAATCTCATTGGTTGCTATGGGCAATTTCTCCACATTTAATTTCCTGCTGGTTATTAAATTTAGCCCCTAATCAGGATTGGGTGTGGGTCCCCGCTAAGAATGGCCTTATTTCGATAGGGCCGTTCTCTTCCAGCCAGTTTCAAACCAGTTGGGATATCAATTGCTTATGTCTCGATGAGGCATAGCAATCGATCCCCAGAGCATTGAACGCGGTGCTCTGATAGGCAAGTGCTAAACACTACCCCAACCCTTCCCCATCCCCTTCAATGACCCTAACCCTCCCTTCCTAAGAGCCTAACCTTAACCCCCCTAACACTAAAAGTCCCCGGAGAGGTTACTCACCTCTCTGTCTGCGACGGGTCCGGTCCTGCGAAATCGGCAAACTAACCCTTTCATTAAAAAAAAGATCTAAAAGGGCTGCCTATTCGAAATAGAGAGAGTGGGCTGGATCCAGACTTAAGAAAGAGCTTGAAATTAAGAGAGGAACCCCCCCATCCCCCCCCTCTCCTGTGAAGTTAGCACAATTTACGTGGCCATAAAGTGGCCTGTGCTGATCTGTGATCCGTACGACCGCTGATCCACACAGAAAACTTTAAACCAGCCCACACTGTAAAATTTACATGTCTGCCCCGCCCACCGTTCGGTATTTGGGTATGCGGTGAGGATGGGCCATCCTGTCGGACGGATCTGATAGCGTACAGAAGTTCAGTATACCTGGATGTCCGTATAGCAACATCTGATGTGTGTATGCGCAAATGTTACCGTTACGCTTACATACGTAAGAGGCTTGCGCAAGTCTGAATCTGGCGCTATGGCCCTAAATAGCTCTGATTTCCACAGCTCAGGGGCTACCCCCCAGCCCTGCCCGCCCCCTGCCGTACAGATCCGGAGCTGTCTGGATCGCACCTAAGCCTTTTACAAGTCGCGCGGGGTGTTAGCCAAGGCAGGAGGAGGCGTACGTTTTTATATTCCGGCCCTGATCAGGCCCACATTGAACCCATATGAAACAACCCCAATATCCTGTATACCGGTGTATTACAGAGCAGATGTGCGATTTACATTCTCTAGAGCAATACTCTGTTATTCCCTCTTATCTCTCACAGGCTGCTCTGGACGATCGATGGGAACCGTGCATCGCTTATCCCCCCGCTACGATGAATATGAGACGTCCAGGGCCTGAGAATTCCTGACATGCATTTGCAAACAAACGTTTTCCATTATCCGCCAGTCAGCATAGATGTAAGAGGCCTGATGAAACACACACAAACCCCTTTATCTGTCTAACGCTATTAGGTTGAATGAGGTGACCTCCTCCCCCTCTCTTTCTTTTCTTTTTTTTTTGTTTAATACATTTTTATAATTAGGAATTATTGCACAACCGTAATGCTGGAGAAAGGACCCAGCTGGAGTTTCAGATATCAGACCATCTGGGTCATCTTACAAGCTGCAATGATAACACAAATATTAGGAGGCGGTTAAATGATCCATTACGCAGTATTTATTTGGTGCAGCGGGGAGACGGAGAGCAGAGTTTTTTAATATCTAAAGTGATGACAGTTTCCTCTCAAAGTTCCGTCATGACATATTCAGTCTGCTCGATATCTGTAGGTATTTACTGTATAAATCCATTTTTCCCATATAGTAACTATCTTATTATTTTTATATAGTGTGAACATATTCAACAGAGTTGTACAAAGCAAGTAATAATATTTAGGCAAATCAAACGCTGCTCCGCTGAGGAGAACATATCATGTCTTCAGCACAGCCAAACAAATAAAAATTTGGGGTTTACTATATAAAAAAAAGTCCAAATCAAATCCACATACTGGGTATTATTTCACCAACATTCATTCACCAACATTAGTGACTGCAATTCAATGCAAAGAGCATCCTAGAGACACCGACACAATGCAGAGATCATCCTTATGACCAATATAGACAGTATCCTAATGATCACCACACAATACACAGACCTGGTGATCACCAGCCAATACAGAGAGCATCCCAATGACCACTTACCAATACAGAAAGCATCCTAATGCTCACCACACAATATAGAGAGCATCTTAGTGAGTATCACCCATTACAGAGATCATTCTAGTAACCACTCACCAACACACAGGGCATTATGGTGACCAACACACAATACAGAGAACATTCATCAATGCATCCTAATGTTCACCACACAATACACAGACCTAACTGGTGATCGCCAGCCAATACAGAGAGAATCCTAGTGACCATTCACCAATACAGAGAGCTTTTTAGTGACCATTCACCAATACAGACAGCCTCCTAGTGACCATTCACCAATACAGAGAGCATCTTCGTGATCACCACACAATATAGAGAGCATCCTAGGGAGTATCACCCATTAGAGAAATCATTCACCAATACACAGAGCATTATGGTGACCAACACAGAAATACAGAGAGCATCCTAATGACAACTTACCAACACATAGAGCATCCTAATATGACCATTCACCAATACAGACAGCATCCTAGTGACCATTCACCAATACAGACAGCATCCTAATGACCATTCACCAATACAAAGAGCTTCCTAATGACCATTCACGAAGACACAGAGTATCTTAATGACTAAACAACAATGCAGACATCATCCTAGTTATCACCACTATAAGAAGAGATTAGTATTGAGGAGTGCTCTATTTTCAATTACAAGAAAAGCTCATTTGAAAAGGATTGGAGTGCATGTAACTATAAACATATATCATTTCTGCTTCAGTCAATCCCCTCACTTATTTACAGGAAAAATTCTGCCTATTTTTACATAAGCTCTATCTGTTTCGATTAATCAAGATGTTGTGACAAAATCAGTACTTCTACATTTAGATCATTGAGTTAATTTTCAATATCAACTCCCGATTAAATACAACAGTCTTGTGTTTGTTTGCACAACTTTATCAACCAATCCACGACACTATTACCAGCAGTCACTATTATACCTTATTATACCACTCTACGCAATAGACCTTTTCACAGTTGGCTGGGAACTTTCACCAAGAGTTTTGAGGGTATCACAAAGTTACCACATAAATCACAGAGGAAAAAACAAGTCCAAGGTACTTTCCGGTCACTGAATACTGCACTGCGACATGAATAATCCGGGGAGTTGAAAACTCTTAAGGTGGCGCAGTAACAGCCACAAAAAGAAAGACCAAAAGCTATCACACAATCTCCTGTACACAGCTTCTCCTGGTGCAAATTAAAGAGATGAAAAGAGGAAAAGATCCTTAATCTGAGCTGTGAGCAATTCAGTTGCAATCCGCAAATCTCTTCAGATCATCGTTATTGGTAATAAAACCAGGAATCTGGATGATAGTAACTAAGGGCCGTATTCAGAGAACCGTTTACACAGCGATTTCCGTGCGTATTTTTAGGTTCCGCATGCGTAGTAACTTTATTTATGTAGTTCACGTAGACTATATGGGCCTGATCTAGACTAACGCCGGCCGCCATAGGTACGGTCTGTGCATGCGCCAGGCAGATGTTGCCCAGCGTAGTTAGGGAAACACGCTCCTTAGGATCAGGTGTCCCTAACTGTTGTGTAGTTACGGCGAGGGGGCTGTTTCTCGCGGTAACTACGCTGTAGTTAGGCAAGGAAGGCGTGGAGAGATAAGCAAATGAGCGAGGGTTTGGGACGTTACGATGCTGTGGCCGGCGTAATTACACTGTTACGCCGGCTGAGGTTAGGGTAGCCTTCAGCCGGCGTAACAGTGTGTAATTATGCCGGAAACAGGGGGGGTGTCGGGGGGAGTGCATGCCGATACGCTGTGCGTTAGTACGCACAGAGCATCGGCGTAGGTCTGGATCAGGCCCTATGTGCGGAAGTGCCTCATGGACGGACTTGTGAATCGCGTGTGGGTAAATACGCACGGATCTCCCACGTAAAAATATGCATGTGAAAATTTAAATAAAAATGGGGGGGAGGCATTTTAATGAAGGAGTGTGGGCGAGGTGTGGGCGCGGTTAGTTATGCATGTACGGAACTACTCGATGCACGGAAATGCCAACATAAAGATAAGGCTGGTCCAGGCACTCGTAACTCACAGAAAACCTGACCGTGTGAGGGGAGTGTCAGGGGTGTGTGAGGGGAGTGTCAGGGGCGTGTGAGGGGAGTGTCAGGAGTGTGTGAGAGGGGAGTGTCAGGGGCATGCGAGAGAAGTGTCGGGAGTGTGAGGGAAGTGTCAGGGGTGTGTGAGGGGAGTGTCAGTGGTGTGTGAGGGGAGTGTCAGTGGTGTGTCAGGTGCGAGTGAGGGGAGCGTCAGGGGTGTGTGATTAGGATGCTCTCTGTATTGCTGGACAGTCATTAGGATGCTCTCTGTATTGCTGGGAAGTCATTAGGATGCTCTCTGTATTGCCGGGCAGTCATTAGGATGCTCTCTGTATTGGGTAGCGGTCATTAGGATGCTCTCTGTATTGCTGGGCCATCATTAGGATGCTCTCTGTATTGCCGGGCAGTCATTAGGATGCTCTCTGTATTGCCGGGCAGTCATTAGGATGCTCTCTGTAATGCTGGGCAGTCATTAGGATGCTCTCTGTATCAGTGAGCAGTCATTAGGATGCTCTCTGTATTGCTGGGCAGTCATTAGGATGCTCTCTGTATTAGGTAGCGGTCATTAGGATTTATTGCTGGGCAGTCATTAAGATGCTTTCTGTATTGGGTAGAGGTCATTAGGATGCTCTCTGTATTGCTGAGCAGTCATTAGGATGCTCTCTGTATTGCTGAGCAGTCATTAGGATGCTCTCTGTATTGCTGGGCAGTCATTAGGATGCTCTCTGTATTGCTGGGCAGTCATTAAGATGCTCTCTGTAATGCCGGGCAGTCATTAGGATGCTCTCTGTATTGCTGGGCAGTCATTAGGATGCTCTCTGTATTGGTGAGCAGTCATTAGGATGCTCTCTGTATTGCTGGGCAGTCAGTAGGATGCTCTCTGTATTGGGTAGCAGTCATTAGGATGCTCTCTGTAATGCTGGGCAGTCATTAGGATGCTCTCTGCATTATATAGTGGTCACTATAAATCTCTGTATTGTACAGGAGTCATTGGAACACTGGTGAAATACTAATTAGCAGATGTATTTGATTGGAGGGCTTTGACCTTTTCTTGAATCTAATTGGCTATACATAACCCCGCCCACACTGGATATTAGCTGTGCTCTCACTGAGGCTCCTTACTCTGTTGCAGGTGCACTGCTATCAGACATAATGGTGCACTAATCCTGATCACCTTCAGTTCACCCTGCTCACGTGTGACCCCTTGCGGAGGGTTCCCTGTTCCCGGGTCTCGATCCAGTCCTGGTATTGTCTGTCCTCTTACTTGTATCTGGCTGCTATCAGATCTCAGTTTCCTTTTCCCCGGCAGCATTAGAGGAAGGCAGCAGGACGGCATTATGGGACATGACTCCTGACCTCTCCGTCATTTCTAGTCTCCAATGAACAAAAAGGTGTCCAGCAGGCCAGCAACCATTATTAATATAATGTGTTTAATTAGTTATTTACGGCCACACAGTTGGAGATAAATGGATCCCAGGAGAGTGAAAATAAGAGCGTGACTCTGGAAAACATGTGTGCTTTACTTGTGATTTGTGATCCAATGTTACGTCCTATAAATATTCATAGACAGGTAGTAAAAAAAAAATTATCATATAAAATGCAGTTTGAACAACTCCAATGGAAAAGAAAACAAAGGAGGTGAATGTTCTGCATCTAGAATAACGTTTAAACAAACGCTCGGTAATTTACTGCTTAGCGCCGGGCGTCCTGGGCTCGTTAATGGGCGTGATTTACTAAATGTCTGGGGATTATGGGAATAAAGGACATTAATTGCGCACTTGTGTTCCGGTGTATCAGACAGAAGTCATTTATTAACATGGGAAGAAAAAGGTTAACTTACATTGGTCTAAAGTTTGTAAAGTATGACCTTGTAAAAAGTAATATTAAAGAATAACAAAATAACAGAGCTCACAATCTGAAGCCAGGGCTTCAAAAGAAAGTAACAGCAGAGGACTATTAAGTACATATTTACTAAGACATTGTTTTATGTATCTATGTGTATATAATGTACATACAGGCTTTATGAAGATCAGATACTAAAGGAAATACTGGTCTTGTTCTAATAAATGTATAAACTACATGATATCACTGGCTCCTAGTGACGGGATAGGCTGCATTCTCAGTGATGTCACTGGCTCCTAGTGACTGCATAGGCTGCATTCTCAGTGATGTCACTGGCTCCTAGTGACTGGATAGGTTGCATTCTCAGTGATGTCACTGGCTCCTAGTGACTGGATAGAGTGCATTCTCAGTGATGTCACTGGCTCCTAGTGACTGGATAAACTGCATTATCTGTGATGTCACTGGCTCCTAGTGACTGGATAGACTGCATTCTCAGTGATGTCACTGGCTCCTAGTGACTGGATAGTATGCATTTTCTGTGATGTCACTGGCTTCTAGTGACCGGATAGGCTACATTCTGAGTGATATCACTGGCTCCTAGTGATGGGATAGGCTGCAATATCAGTGATGTCACAGGTTGCTAGTGATTGCATAGGCTGCATTCTCAGTGATGTCACAGGTTGCTAGTGATTGAATAGGCTGCATTCTCAGTGATGTCACTGGCTCCTAGTGACTGGATAGGCTGCATCCTCAGTGATGTCACTGGCACCTAGTGACTGGATAGGCTGCATCCTCAGTGATGTCACAGGTTGCTAGTGACTGGATAGGCTGCATTCTCAGTGATGTCATAGGTTGCTAGTGACTGGATAGGCTTCATCCTCAGTGATAACTCTAGTTCTTAGACAATTGATAAGCTATAGTCTATGGACCATATTCACACTTAAGAAAGCTTTAAGAAGGTGCGGATATGCATGTATATGTAAACGTGTATCTGCACCTATCTTACAGCTTCCTCCCCCGTCACCTCCCCCCTTTTTTTTAAGAACCTAGGACACTTAAGAGTGCATGGAGGAGAATATGAGCGTTCCTTCCCCTCCCGCGCCCTCTCCGGCTCCTTACCATACCTCCCCCCTCCCACTCTTCTTAGATCCGCCCAGGGGCTGCCTAAAGTACATTTGGTCTTTAAAGAGCGCACGTAGTCAATCTATTGATGTAAATGGAAGAGACCGTACTTAATAAAGTAATGAATACGTGAATACCGTTCTATATGTCTACTTCAATAAAAGGTTTTAGATAGCATCTTGGTTACATAGGACCACCTTGGCTGGGGAAATTGTAGTAACCTGGGACTCTTTAAAGACCGCGTGTACGCAATCTACGTTATGAAATGTTACGTAGATAGTGTAAAAGAGTTACTCCGCTCAAAACGCAAAATTATGCTCATAAATTAAAAATTCGGGACTGAGAATCCGGGCGTTGGTCTTGCTCAAAAATGCAGCAAAAATTTAATAATGTTTAAAAAAAAATCCCCAAAACCCTTAAAATAGGCCATTCATAAGAGATGAAAGCTATTTAGGGCCAGATTTACTAAGTTGCAGGTTTGGAAAAGTGGAGATGTTTCCCATAGCAACCAATCAGATTCTAGATCTTACTTTCCTAATACATACTGGAGAATGTCAGCTAGAATGTGATTGGTTGCTATGGGCAACATCTCCACTTTCCCAAACCCGCAGCTTAGTAAATCTGGCCCTTAGACTATAATACTGACCTGGGTGATATTACAGCTTGAGGCACCTTGGAAATTAAGTTGCCAGACAGGACAGGGAGAATTATAACATGTATATTACTATTACTGTATGAGGATAATGAATGACATAAAAAGGTCCTCACGTCCCTTTATTCACAATGAAAAGAGCACATAAATAAATCTAACCCCCTTCAGAAAGAAGAGTGACCTTAGATAGTTCTTGGTTCCTGGGCTCCTTGTGACCTTTGCAGGAACTTCCCAGATGAGGAGGAATGTCCCAGGTCCCAGAGCCATCATGGAACACAAATCTTTTGACCTTACCCAGTACATAGAATCCCCTACTGAACGCATATTTATTGCTATGCTGAAACACAAGTGAAGAGGTGTCAGGGTCTGCTCAGAGGATGGGGGGCCTGACCGGGATTCCCCCAAATAACTGCAGATACATATCTCATGTCTCAGTGTAGATAGTTCCTCATAATGTCACCTGAATAAGCATCGGGTCTTACTAAATCAAACCATGGGTGGAAGTAGAGAAAGCTAGCTCCATAGGGCCCAGCCCCGTGTATGTATAGCTCCATGTATGAGTGTATGTATAGCTCCATGTATGAGTGTATGTATGTATAGCTCCATGTATGAGTGTGTGTATAGCTCCATGTATGAGTGTATGTATGTATAGCTTCATGTAT
>WWET01003478.1:11112-40979 GCA_011038615.1 Limnodynastes dumerilii | reverse complement strand
AGTATCTGTGTAATAATATAATAATAATATAATAGTATTAGAGATGAGAGGTGATAAATAACAGTGTAATAGTCACACTGGTTAGTATCTGTGTAATAATAATAATAATAATAATAATAATAATAATAATAAAAATATAATAGTATTAGAGATGAAAGGTGATGAATAACAGTGTGATAGTAATGCTGGTCAGTATTTGTGTAATAATAATAATAATAATAATAATAATAATACTAATAATAATAATAATAAATATAATAGTATAGTATTAGAGATGAGAGGTGATAAATAACAGTGTGATAGTAACGCTGGTCAGTATCTGTGTGCAGTAAACAATTCAAAGCTATATCCCTGCATGCAAAGAATACTATTAATTCCCCCTACNATAACATAACAGTGTGATAGTAACGCTGGTCAGTATCTGTGTGCAGTAAACAATTCAAAGCTATATCCCTGCATGCAAAGAATACTATTAACTTAATTCCCCCTACAATCACCATGGTTTTGTCCAGGTGTAACTTTCCTCTCTTATTTTCAGTCTCTGGATCAGGTCCAATGTACTGTATGTTCCACTCAGCCTGCATTGTGAATAAGAGACCTATTACAATCCAATTACCAGTTATGTGAAAATATTTTCAAATTGCTTGATAAAATAACTTTATTATGCTTATTTTACTGTTTTATATTCGTTACACCACACCCTTGATGTGACTGCAGTTCAGCCATGATCTCAGAGGGGTAAAGGTGTTTTCAGGTCCTAATATTTGGTTACACTTCCTCCCGGGTCATTCTGCAGGTGACAAAGGCACAATTGTCTTCTGTCTTGTGTGACAGAAGTGGCTTTATGGGCAGTGGGTAACATGAGTTCCTGGCGAGGGTTGGAGGGTAATGTCACCTATCACACAAATAGTGGCAGAGAATTGCATCATTCCAACCCCCTATGGCCAGTGAGGGGCAATCAATATGAAGATTGGGAGGTGGGGTTACACATGCTTACAGGGGGATGTTACATCATATGTTCATAATAATGAACCCACTAAGCAGATGCAGATGTATATTTAAATGTAAACATATGTACAGGTAATTGCTCCTAAACGGGACGGATTTACAAGAAATAACCTGACCGCGTTCCGTAACGTGATATCGCACAGGGGGAAAGTGTAAACGGTTCATTGCACCTGATGCTTGCTTTCATCCACGGATCCAGGTATTTTCAGTTAGAATTTGAGCGTATAAATATTGTGATGGTGGGGCGTGCCGCAGGGGGTGGAGCAAACCTCGATGAATGCGTTAAAATGCGCTATGATCCGTTAGCAAGGATACAATGTGAAAAAACAGGCACAATACACTGGACTGGATCCAGAACTAAGAAGGACAGTTGATTTATGGAAACAGCGTGCGTTACTCGCCTGTTGTTCAATACTGCGCATGTCCAGAACCCTGGACGCTGGATGTACCGGATCCTGAACGAGGAGCAAATTGCGGACGTGCAGAGTTATAACGTACGTCCACCTGCTACTAAGTCCCGTAAGTGAGTGGATAGGACGCGCCTTATAACCCCGAAACGCCCATAACCCTACCTTACCTTATCGTCTACCGTTACGTGCCTTCAGAACAATCGTACGTAGGGGCCTATACTGTACGATTTAAATAGTGACCGCTGCCTACCGTGTGCATAAGCTACGTACGGAGGTCTGGCGTGCCCCACGCATGGAAATGCTGAATGGACCGGAATGCGCACAGCATGCGTTGGCTTCTGCACCCGAGGCTTACATACGCTAAATGTGAGACTGGATTTCATGTGTGCGAGGGTCATGCACAATGCTGCCTTCACGTCTATAAGGGACTCGTTTGTAATGGAGGATCGTGTGTGAGGGATGAGCTAAATCCTTGCTGTACAATTTAAATACCTCCCCCCGTCCTCCCTGCGCACAGGCTGTAAACATGGCGGGCTGTCACGTCCTGTGATCTGAAGTGAAGTGATACGTTGTGTAAATTTACAATCGTTCATAACGCATTCGGTTCATAATTGTCTTTGTAAATCTTAAGTCGGCTGCACACTATAGAGTAGACCCTGATTTACGCTGCTCACATCGCAAAAAATCTGCTTTTGCATTCTCCGCATAAATCCGAGCACCGCAATCGGAACACAATTTGCGCGATCCAGCGTTGCAGCTTCTGACGGGTTATGACAGCAAAGCAGGCTACTTTGTAGGAGGAGACCTGGCCAAAAGATCCTCCCTACGGAATCCGTCTCCATCCAAAGTGCGAGTAATAGGATTGGTCTATGAAGCCCACGACGCATGAAAGGATTGGATGTTAGGATTATCGGCTCTAAATGCCCGCCACCCTGTGCCTATCCAATAGAATCATTCAGGAATTACGATTATCGCACAGAAGAGGTGATTCCCTGTTGAGCTGGGTCCGTGCTATACAGCACACTTAATTGGGCGAATCAGCCGATAATTCTTTAGCGTATAACCAGCTTTTATCTAGTCATACACGGTGACGATGGCCATGTTGGGAGGATAGTGTCACGGCATAGACGAGCAGTACGTTTCTCTCCTGCCGTGCGGCTGTCCTAATAGGATTGGTACCTCGGTGACTGCATCATTTGGTAGTTCATTCACCAGCTGATCTTTAATATTAATAATAATAATATTATTATCATCATTATTATTATTATTATTATTAACGCTTATTTATATAGCGCCACAAATTGTCCGCAGCGCCTTACAAAGAACATTAGACATTCATGACAGTCCCAGCCGCTATTGGAGCTACATACTAAGTTTCCTAACACACACAGACACATTAAAGTTCATTTATTCAGCAGCCAAATAACCTACCAGCATGTTTGTGGAGTGTGGGAGGAAACCGGAGCACTCAGAGGAAACCCACACAGACACAGGGAGAACATAGACACTCCACACACACACACAGGGAGAATATACACATTCCACACACACACAGGGAGAATATAAACACTCCACACACACACAGGGAGAACATAGACACTCCACACAGACACAGGGAGAACATACACACTCCACACAGACACAGGGAGAACATACACACTCCACACAGACACAAGGAGAACATACACACTCCACACAGACACAGGGAGAACATACACACTCCACACAGATAAGGCCTAGTCCGGGAATTGAATTCATGACCTCAGCGCTGTGCAACAATGCTACTCACTGAGCCACCGTGCTGCCACAGATCTCCGCCAGTGTCCTACTACGTATGGTCGGCTTAACAGAGGAGTAAACAACGTGACCGGCCGTGAACCGCGGCTCTGGTGCATAATAAGATTTGCAAAGAATGTTAATCACTTCATGCAAAATCAGGCGTAGAACACATCTAAAGCAACACAAAACATCCCAGCGGCCCCCGACCAGCGGCAGTCACAACCCCCTAAATCCCTGCTAAAAAGTGACAAAGTCGTCAGCAGAGAGCTCTGAGCAGTGGTGCAGGACACCGCCAGGCGACTTGTACCCAATGTGCAGATATCACTGTGCTCTGATCACACGGATCCCTTATCTGCTGCTCTTGTAGTTGGGAGTGACAGGTAACAAGTCACAGATCCCAGCATTGTCTTCAATGAGAAATCAAGATCTGGCTCCTGGTCTGCAAATTCCACAGCACCACAAGTCCCAAAATAGCACATGATGCAATATAAAGACACGCTGGGCCCTCTACAGAGACGCACGGAAATTATAATGCGGTATGCGTGCCGTAGAGGCGTTAGTCAAGTGGATCGGGCTGCTGGTGATCTGGAACGGAACAGAACGGCGCCTGAGGATTGTAAGCAATTACAGCACTTAACGCTCGGGCACACGGCAGCTAAGCGCAATGCAATGTTCCCATGCGGAAGGCACACATACGAAACGCAGGATCTACGTAAGGGCTTCTTTAAGATTTGAGCACCGAGACAGGGGCCTGATTCACCCTAAAGAAGGTTCCTAAATATACGCAGGCCGGGCGCGCATGTTTGCGGTATTTTATTTGCACACGCGGCAGATGTTACGCATAACAACTCAATACTCAGGGAGTTCAAGTAAGAACCTTCGGACTTCCGTAAGAACCGGTGTGTCAGCACTCCATAAGTACGAGGGACCGTATCCATGTGTAGTAGGTCATTTATGCAATTTACGTACCATTTAGGTACATAGATTGAGCACGTGCGGTCTTTAAAAACCGCACATCCTTTAGGAAGTAGAAAGAGGCGTGGCCACAGCAGCCTATGGGCAGATTTAAGAAGAATGGGAGGGGGGAGTTAAGGTAATGAGTCGGGGAGGGGAAAGAACGCTCATACTCTCCTTCTTAAGAAAGAAAATACGAATGGGAACGAAGGGAAGCACTAGGGTACTCTCTAGAGCGCTAGGCTGTTAAAAAAAGGGGGAGAAGACAGGGTAGGGAGCTTTAAGTTAGGCGCGGATATATACATGCATATCCGCACCTTCTTAAAGCGTTCTTAACCCTGAATACGGTTCAAAGTTGGGTGGGGGAGGCATTTAAATTGGACAGTATGGTCTGCGTTTGGCACTTCCGTTCTTACTTTAGCAAACATACGCACGGAGAGGTAAGGTAGCCCTAAATCCGTAAGAACGAGAGGTGTCATGGGAGCGCACTTGCCACTTAGGTGCGTAGTTTTGCGAATCTGCGTATTCTTATTTCCTACTTAAGTGTGAATCAGGCCCAGGGTTATTCTCCGGGATAAAATTTCCATGAATTGTTATTGTTCCACCACTACAAGGAACCATCTGTGTAGAGATCCCTGGAAGATTGGGAGACTCCACTCACACAATAGCTGCTCCGGTGACATCACAAACCAATGACAATTCATTTGAAAATGAAGACATGTAAAGCTGCGAAACGCGCAGATAATTATACGTCCAAGTTTAGGGAACCGTAATAAAACCTCTCAACAGAAACTTTTGCAAATAATCCTTTAATAAAAATTACGTTGCGTCGTTTTGCGGCGTTGAAGGATATATTTCTGCACCAGGCCGCAGGTGTTGTTCATTGGCAATCTTCAGACCTATACGGTTTGATTTTTCCTTTGTGTGATCTCTTTTGGCGTCTTCATCTCCATTTTTCTACTTGTTTTAATAAAGCGTTCTTGTCAGCGACGGTTTACATCACATGTGTAGGAGACTTATTCTATTTAACGTTTGACTTTTTCTTTCGTTTTTTTTTTTCAGGTGCCGAACTCTTCCAAACTCCGATGTGTTATCCTTGGCCGAAGTCTCACATTTTAATGCAATTCCTACTGACTTTTTCGCATTTAAAGTCCGTGGAGGTCAAAAAGGAAATTACTGTTCTAGGAAAATGTGGATCTATGCTATAGAAGACAGGGAAAGCTCGTGTGAATCGCCGCATTGTGGAAGACCCGGCGCTGGCGGGGTTAATTCGACGTGTTAGGTCTTCTGGGAAGGAGAGAAAATCCTGTTTTTTGTACATCGGTACTTACTGTACATGAGGAGAGGGGGCGAGATTATCATCTCATCAGTAACAGAGGAAAAACTGACTCCGGTTCATACGATGGCTTTTCTATACGCGTGACGCGATCACACAGGTGTTTTCCACAAAAGCCACTTATCTATATTTTTTTATTATTGGGAACTTGTCAAAGGCACACGGAGAAAGCAATAACGTTTCTAATTAGTAATTAGTTACCACGGGAATAGAATTCATTTATTAACAATTCATGGTGTGTGCACAGACCACAGAGCAGGCATGTGGCAAAAGTTTTGCCAAGGACAGGCCCGGCAAAAGAAATCTTTTTATTAACCTTGGGGGCCCGTCACAGCTATCCCTCTTGCCCGCCCCCCTGGCCTGGCCTGGCCTGGAACAGAAGGCGGAGCCTGGGCGGAAAAGGGGAGGGGGCAGTGTCTGGCGTGTATGCAGTGTGCTTTCCAGCTGGCCCTGGACCCCGCCAGATACCCATTCAAAGCCGCAATCTGCCTACTATAGGACATTAGCACAACTGTGGCTTTGTATAATGCCGCCAGAGAGAAGTAGCTTTGAGGCATGGCCGGAATCGTTATCCATGACTACTAATCCCCACCACTACTACGAACCACGGATGAAACAGAGCCGCTGCACGCTAACGATACACTGTCGCAGAGGGACGTGGCACTGTACCTAAACCATTAACGGCACCGAATGTCAGCTCAGGTTGTTTATAAAATAATCAGCTGCTGCCGCCACTTGGCGCGTACGTAGCTCAGTCCCTATTCTGCAACGCAGACCAGATCCAGAATTAAGTACACACGTAGCTCGTAAGTCACCGCAACTGTTACGAAAATCACGATCCTATATCCCGTAATTCACTTCCTTCTTGCGTACAGAACTTCCGTATCCCGTAACCTGGACCTTACCGTAACGTTTATGCACACAAGTAGACACTGTCTGATCTGGCTGCACGGAAACGAAAGGAATCGAGGATCCGACCAACGGAGCTGACCCAGAGCTGCACTTGCACCTATTTTTTAGGCCGAATTCCGTACTTCCATGCAGAACGGGAACGAGCGCATTGAATTAGACATAAGGCTTCCCATGCGCCTGTGTCCACATCTGCACTAGTGCAACATGGCGTTCCACGATATGCAAATGAGAAAGGGGGCGTGTCAGTGCTTCTGTTAAGCGCTGTAGTAGCCCAGGGGTGTGGGTCCCCATAGCGAACGGCCCTATTTCAAACTGGCTGGGATATCGATTGCTTATGCCTCGATGAGGCATAGCAATCGATCCCCGGAGCACCAAATACGGTGCTCTGAAAGGTAAAGCTTCCCTTCTCCCTTACCCTAAGCCTTCCCACTCCCTAATCCTAAATCACCATTCCTGCAGCCTAACCCTAAATCCCCCCACCGCAGCCTAACCCTAAGTTCCCCCTCCCGCAGCGTAACCCTAATCCCCCCCCCCTTCCCCGCAGCCTGAGGGTCACTCACGTCTCCGGTGGTCTGGTCCTGCGGCGGCGCTGTTTTCCCGAAAATGAATGGGTGAGTGTGTGAATCACAAAAAAAATAAAAAAATCAATCTGTGGTGTTACGCATTCGAAATAGGGACAGAGCTTTCTCCAAAATCTTGCACCATGTAAGTGTTTGACGAGGACATTTTCTATTATTAAACAGACATATTTATATTATAAACTCAGCCATACACATGTTACACATATATAGAGATTAAAATGATGAATGATCTCATGTATAATATACATTTCTGGTCACACACTATAGTAAAACATGTGTTAAGCCTGAATAGCAGCGTATTGTCGCACAGAACGCTCAGGCAGTTTTTGAGGGATATATTTTTTTTAAGCTGTGATATTTGTCTGTAAATACAAAAAATAAATCCTTTAAAACATGTATCCGTGTATTGGCTCCTATACGACACCTCGCAGCTTCTGCCCATCTGTTTGCGTGTTTTAAAACAAGTGCCCATGTTCAGTACGTCCTATCACGCGACTTTCCAGACTCTGGATTGGCTGCAGGCAGTTTGAACAGCGGATTTGCGCTTCCGATCTGCAAAACCTCCACATCAGCCCCAGTGTTTTGTTTGTCTTTTAACTCCGACTACAAGTGACCTGAGAACGATTTGAGACATTTGGAATTAGCAGAGCCCAGGAAAGATGGACGTGGTCTCATAGCCAAAAACCAGCTGTATCCATCTCGATTAGACGAAAACAGCACAAGAGCTGACAAGCAGCGGACGCTTCAAAGGTGAGAGATTTACAAGCGACTGAACCCATACACCTCACAGGTCAGATTGGGAGAATCAAAGCCGGGATACTGGATGCTTGACATAGCTGAGACAACCTGGTGTGCAAGTCATTCCTCATCACCCCTGGCCTCGGGCTCCGAGTATCAAGAAAAACCCCGCAAATATTCACAGCAGAATGGAAAGTATCCCAAGATTAATAGAATAGAACGACAGCTCAGACTGCTGAAGAAACTTTCTTTCCTTAAAGTTACGATCCTTTTGTAATCAAGCATCTGATTGCTCTAATGTATCCTGCTTGTATGCATTGGTCCTATCATTCAGACATCATTGTGCCTATCATTCAGATATCACTGGGCCCATCATTCAGATATCACTGGGCCCATCATTCAGATATCACTGGCCCGATCATTCAGATATCACTGGGCCTGACACAATGATCAATGAGATGTTTAGATGTGATCCATACAGCAAATGCAAATGTCGGGTAATTCACAACTGTAAAGAGCTGCGTCACCTGATGAAAACCTGGCAGGTCAGGTAGTGTACGTCTGGTGAGAGGCGGAGGAATGGAGAGCGTACAGAACGTGCAATCCCTATTTTCTATGGGGACGGTACGGAAATTTAACGGTAAGGTCCCGCTGTCAGAAGTCCCTTGCGTGTGAAATTTATGGCCACCCCTCGCATACACGGGATCTAACTGGCCGGCAGCGGCACCGGCAGAGTTCAGGACCCGGTCAATAGCCATAAGTAAAATTAGTATTAAAATAAATTAAGTGAAAATATTTTTTTTACTTTTTTAAACCGAAACACAGCAAAAAGCATAAGTTTCCCCACCGTTAGCATTGCCTTTGAAAAGTAAAGTGCTACCACAATGGCTGGAGATAGTTTGTGGAGTGCTGGCTGTTGGCAGCGTCCTGGACTTAAGCTGGAAATACACTGGAACGATTATCGATCAAAGCAGGAGGGGCCCAATAAACGGGATGATTTCCTGCCAGAGAAGAGGTCCCGTTATCAGCGCCATTCACCATTACTGCTGGGAACAATAATCCTAGCAGAAGAAGGAGGCGTTCAGTGAGCTGATTGGCTCAGCTTAAAATATTGGGTGTTAGTATCCGATATTGTTAAGCATGTCAAAAGATCAGGGGCCGGATCCAGACCTGATAACGTCAGGTCACTTACGCACGCAAGGTTTGACTGGAGGGTGCATGCGCCTTCCAGATATAACGCAAGGGTTACGATAGTAACATTAGCGTAGCAAGATTGTGCGTGCAAATGGGATGTGCTTCCCCTCCGTCTGCTAAAGTGGGCGGGGGGAAGCATGGTAATTGGACAGTGTGTGGGAGGGGTTTGAAAAACCCATCCTCACCATGATTAGTGTCCCGATCACCCAATAACTGGATGACCGGGCCAATAATCACTCTAGTTCATGTCCAGCTTAAGACATGTCTTTTGTTTTGTACAAATATTTAGCTACAAACTGTGCCTGTTAATTATCCTGGTCTGGATTGGGCTCATAAAATGAACAGACCATTACTGTACATCGACTATGTTTATAGTTTTAAATAAACAACTGGGTAGACTGGATGGGCCCTGTGGCTCTTATCTGCCGTCACTTTCTATGTTTCGGTCATCTGCAGATAGCCTTTACCAGTCGAGTATGGATCTGTCCCATTACCTATATTTTGTTGGGCAAACTAAAATGGCTGCTAGGCACAGACACAGGTTTACAGGTTTTGATTGGTCCTGTGATGTTAGGTGGGGGGGGGCAGAGGTCACAATGCAGACAGAGTTCAAAGATCCATTCCAAAGCCTCGCTGGTTACTGCATCATGTGTCTGTTGTTGTCATGGTAGTCCAGAAACTATAAACATTAATGCCAGCATTCCTCTCATAGTCTGCCATAGCGATTTATATAGAAAGAAAAAGAGATTTAAATACCCATTTACTTCAGTCTGGCCATATTATGCACTGAAATATAGTCACCTGAATGTTAATCTAACGAAACCTGCTCATAAACACGTCCGTTACGGCGGTGAAAGACGCCTGTGTCACATTCCCTGCACCTGGACCATGAGACACAAATAACAACACTGAGTAATGAGATGTGAGCAAGGTGACGCCAAATATATGGGGTCCCTAAAAAACCGTTAACATGGAAAAACAACAAGACAAGCGGCCCAGAGGCCGGCAATGAGCAAGGATTTGTAAGCCGCTACTATAAAATGATTTATCATTAAAAATCTTAAATTCATTTACATGCAAGCTTCATGCTGTCGCTCCGCAGCACATAACAGCCGCTGGTCAACGCTCGCGCAGTTCAGACACCGATCAACACCAACTGGCCTGCACATTTGCCGGAAAGAGGAGGGGGCCCCAGGGATGACTGCTATCCGGGCTCCTCAATGGCTCAGAGCAGCCCTGGGACTGAGAGACAGAGATTGAGAGAGAGAAAGAGACAAGAGAAAGATGAGAGAGAGAAAGCCATCAAAAAGGAACTCCACAGGGTTAACCTGCTGACAACACCAAGAACGACAATATTATTAGGTCATGCTTAGTGTTCCTGACAGCTTAGCAGCTTAACCCTAACCTAACCCTAGTCTAAACCCTAACCTCTAATCTAAACCTAACCCTAGGCCTAAATGTAGCCTAACTGTGACCCTAGCCTAACCCTAAGATAACCCTGACCCTAAATGTAGCCTAACCTTAACCTAAACCTGACCCGAGCCTAACCCTAATTGTAGCCTAACCATAATCTAAACCCATAATCTAAACCCTAACTCTAATCTAAACCTAACCCTAACTGTAGCCTAACCCTGACCCTAACTGTAGCCTAACCTTAACCTCAACTGAATCCCGTTCTGGTCATTTAAAATCAATAAAAAATAAAACAAAATAAATTTGTCCAAAAACAGCGAAGCCCAGATCCACCAAGATGATTTTCATGAACAGTCCCCAAATGAAGCTATCCCCCAAAATATGTCACACCTACGTCCTCTAAAAAGAGGGCGGTGCAGTGTATTGCCTAGATTAGGTTCTGGATCTCTCCTTAGCCAAGGAGTCCTTGTAACGAGCTGTATCTCTGACAGCGTGCGGCTTCACCACCGGTGATAATCATTTATCATGCGAGATTGTGATCTGACGGGACGGAGATCTCTATCCTGGGCTGATGGGGATTGCACAGAGCTGGAGCTGACATTGTACATCTGTAGACATGTTACTATCTCAGAGGAACCATCAGAGAGTCTAAACACTGCTCCACGGGACCCCGGCTTGTTTACATGACATGAGTGTTGTTTGTACTTAAGATCCTATGTAGAAGATTTCCATCTATATTTAGGTGAGGCTTTTAATGTGACCACCCAGTATTTTGGAAGGGACGGTGGATGAATCTGCCCTAAGGAGGGGGAAAAGCCACATTCAGGCGAAAAGTATTAAGCTAGAGGAGAATTTCCAATACTGTACAAAGCACAGACACAAATATTCCTAATTCCTTTGAATTTTATCCATCTGTGTAGAAAATAATTAAGATTACCAGCATATTGAATGAATCAAATACAAAATACAGAATCAAATACAAAATCCTTTTGCTAATCTACAAAGCCATCAACAAGACTGCACCCGCATACATATTCTCACTTATCTCATATACATCCCAGCTCCCTCCCTCAGATCCTCACAGGACATACAGCTCCTATACACTAACCAAATGCTCTGATTACCAGTTACAGGACTTCTCCCGAGCTGCACCCGCTCTCTAGAACAACCGTCCTCGCCCATTAGGACTATCCTCTCTCACCTCTTCAGGCAAGCTTATCAAATTCCTCAACTTCCTTCTTCATTTCAATCTACCCTATTTACAACCACTTTGCTGTCAATTTTCCTTTTTATTACATGATTTACACGTACTTGGACACTTTCTCTCTCCATACTAATATTCCCCTGAGCCCTGGTAGTAACCCTGCTGTGTGACTGATCATACACAGCACTGAGCACTTTTACCATACACCCTGTCTCTCTCCATAGTAATATCCCCTCAGTCCTGGTAGTAACACTGCTGGGTGACTGATCATACACAGCACTGATCACTGTTACCATACAACCTGGCTGCTGCATTGTGTGATAAATAGCACTTCCTCTTAAGTATCAATCCCCAATGTCCTATAGAGTGTAAGCTTGTGAACCAAGCCCTCTTTCTTACCCACCAAGTCTGTCAGTTTACATTTTTTAGGCGGGATGCCTACAAATCAGCGCATACCATAATCGTGCCGATGAACTGACGACTGAACGATTAGTCCGATTGTGGTAAGTGTGTAGACAGTTTAAGATTGATTTTTTTTTGGAGGGGAGCTGGATGGCAAAGATATTATTGTAGACAGATTTCAACATGTTTGATGACACATCACATATGTGAGTCACTGACAAATGTTAAAATGAGTTCTGCATATTATTATTATTTTTAAATGTAATTATATAAATAGTCAGATATGGCATTAAAAGTCAAGTTTTAAATAGTTAAAGGGAGCTTTCTTCGTTGCATTGATTCATGATCTGTAATGTTAATGACATTTTTCTAGTTACACTAAAGAACAGAAAAAAAAATGTATTGTATCTAGCACAAGGTGAAACGCGTAATGACATAGGGCCTCTTCTAAACCTACGCATATGCGCTGTGCTTAGTAAAGCGTATCAGCGTGCACTCCCCCCGACACTCCCCCTGTGCGAGCGTATTTTCCCTCACTACCCTAACTTCAGCCGGCCTAAGCAAGGGAAAATACGCTTGCACAGGAGCGTATGACCGCAAACCCCTCCCTCCCTCATTAAACTACCCCCCGCCCACCTACACTAACTTGAGCGTGGTAACGGCGAGGGACGCCCCCTCAGCCGTTACTACGGTGATAGTACGGACGTTTCCGTAGTAATGCCAGCCAACATCTGGCTGGCACATTTGCAGATCGGCTTTTCAGCCGATCTTACGCTTATGCCCGGCGTATTACCGCTGCATAGGTCTGGATCAGGCCCATAGTACTACAATCTTTTTCATGGCAAACTTAGGGATTTAGATTATATTTCTAAATTGTTTTATGCCAGTGATCTTTGTTTTATTATCACTTTATTTATTGATATTTTTAGTAATTGCAAACATAGGCTACAAATCAGTTCAAGTCCCATACTGAAGAGAAACATCAACGTTAGCACAGTATTTGAGTAGGTCGTATAGTTAATATTCTTAAGAGGGAAGGAGGGAGATGGGATAGTGGGTAGTAGGTAGTAGGGTAGACTAGTGATCATTGTTTTAAAAAAATGGGGATATTTCTAGGACTAAAAATATATATTTTTAAAATGTCAATAAAATAAGTGACATGTTGTAACTATGGTAACTTCATTTGTACAAGGTTGAAGATAAAACTTTATTTAAAACAAAAAGTCTATACATTCATTATTTTGTTACTACATTGTAATAAATGATTTATGGTGAAATAAAGAAACATTAGAACTTGTTTAGGTTTTATTTTATACCATTTTTTCTCCCTTCCTTCTTGTACTGAGCATAAAGTGAGATTTGTATTCTAGATGAACATAAGTTAATGCTGCTCTTTCTCCCAGTCATCTCAGTAACACATATTGCATCAACAGATGACATCATGAAATAACTGCAGATCGCTCTTATCCCGGGGGCTCAGTACTTTGAATTATTTCCAATTTGTCAATTAACTGTTTAACATTTCCGGCAAAGTCGCAGCCTGCGCGGCTTCTCCGGCTTCAATGTTATTACTCACTGAGAGCAATTTCTCTCCTGCCTGAGGGAGAAATCTATGGACGGTAACACATTCTCTGAGCACTTCACAGGAGACAGAAAGAAGTCATACAGTTAATTGTAGGAGGCCAGAGATCATCCATCCCCCAAACTACATACCTGTACCTGTCTAGGGGTGTACGATAGGGGTGGCCGTCAAGGGCGCAAATCTAAAGGGGCGCCAGTAAATTAACATTTAAGGTTAAATTGGCTACTGCTTTACTGTGGGTGGCATCACATTTAATTTTGCCCCTGGTTCTAATATTTCTAGTAATGGCTCTGTCTGCACAGCTTACTCGCTATTCAGGGGCAAAACTACCGAAGGTGGCAGAAAAATAAAGAACCTACCCCCCATTTTACCCCCTATGTCCAAGGGTAAATCTACGCCTTGCTGGACCCCCAAAGCAAATATATGCACCCTTGGTAGTTAAGACCCTGCACTGCACCCATCAACAATCATCATAGCTATCCCAATTATTGGGGGACGTTTAGATTAGCTGTGCACCAAATGGGGGTGTGGTTTGGGTGGAGCTTCCTTTATCCCAATTTTATGATTCTATAGGTTGGAAACTTATGTATTATCTGAAATAGCATCAGTTCCATAAGTTCTTGTAACTTTAAAATATATTTATTTGTAATATTATTATTATAGGGATCACATATATGTACACATCTGTTGCTCAGGATCAGTTCACATTAGAATCGTATCTTAGTATCCGATCCAATGTTTTTTAATTATTAGTATTATATTTTTATATATATTGTATTATTATAACTGTGATTTGTAAGCAATAAGTCAGTTATGGATTGATCCTGCATGAAATATAAAATTGTCCTGGTTGACGATGTCTTGTATAGTGGAGGGGTGGCCATTTTGTGAGCTACAGTCACATACAGTGAATTATTATGGGTATTGGTTGCTTCAGTCATCAAAATGGCTGCCTCCTGGGTGTTGTCAATGTTGAATATACGGAATAATTATATTTGCAGTTACACTATCTCTCAATGACCAAGTAATTCCCTTGGAATTCCTGTCACTGACTGACTAAACATCTTTAATGTTATTTACATAATCTCACTCGTACATTTTATGCCAACTGATATTAGCTGCTGCCTTTCAGGCCATACTAATGGGTTTACTTTGGAAATATGAGCGTCTGGCGTTTTGTCAGCCCTGATAAATGGTAAATATGCTATTGTTGCAGAGACTTAAATAAAATTATCACTTTTTGCTTGTAACCGTCAAGAAGATTAGGACGCAGAGTCTGTATAACTTTATCATGTGAAATAACAACTCTGCCAAATATACTTCAAGGCTTCGTATGATAGGACTGAGACGCAGAAGGCGCTCATCCAAATAGATTTTATATAGCAAAAACCAAAACACAGGTGCGTATTCAATAGGATGAAAGGGCCACTATTGTTAAAAGTCAAGGGGCCAGATTTACTAAGCTGTGGGTTTGGAAAAATGGAGATGTTGCCCATAGCAACCAATCAGATTCTAGCTGACATTCTCTAGCAGGTAATAGGAAAGTGAGAGCTAGAATCTGATTGGTTGCTATGGGCAACATCTCCATTTTTCCAAACCCACAGCTTAGTAAATCTGGCCCCTTGACTTTTAACAATAGTGGCCCTTTCATCCTATTGAATACGCACCTGTGTTTTGGTTTTTGCTATATAAAATCTATTTGGATGAGCGCCTTCTGCGTCTCAGTCCTATCATACGAAGCCTTGAAGTATATTTGGCAGAGTTGTTATTTCACATGATAAAGTTATACAGACTCTGCGTCCTAATCTTCTTGACGGTTACAAGCAAAAAGTGATAATTTTATTTAAGTCTCTGCAACAATAGCATATTTACCATTTATCAGGGCTGACAAAACGCCAGACGCTCATATTTCCAAAGTAAACCCATTAGTATGGCCTGAAAGGCAGCAGCTAATATCAGTTGGCATAAAATGTACGAGTGAGATTATGTAAATAACATTAAAGATGTTTAGTCAGTCAGTGACAGGAATTCCAAGGGAATTACTTGGTCATTGAGAGATAGTGTAACTGCAAATATAATTATTCCGTATATGTAACATTGACAACACCCAGGAGGCAGCCATTTTGATGACTGAAGCAACCAATACCCATAATAATTCACTGTATGTGACTGTAGCTCACAAAATGGCCACCCCTCCACTATACAAGACATCGTCAACCAGGACAATTTTATATTTCATGCAGGATCAATCCATAACTGACTTATTGCTTACTATAATATAACGACATTAAAGGCAATTTATATCCAATAAATATAAATGATAATTTCTTGAGTATGCCTCAGTATTTTTATGAAAACAACTTAAATACATTGAAAGGCACACACACACACACATGCACCCATGCTTATTAACTTGCTATTAATGATTTATGATTCTGGACTACCCTGAAAAACACAATCACATTCTCTTTGGAATGCAGCCATGGACACTCGTTCCTATTCTAAATTGGTTATGACGCGGTTCTATGGAGTGTTCATCACTTATACTCCTGTATAAAAGCCACATTCTTACTTGCTATATTGTATTATTGATTTGTATATTGTTGTTTTTGGAATGCTAATAAACAATATTTACACTAAAATACAATCACATACCACACATTTACCATTGCGCAGAGAGTTTTTGGAAGTCCTCTCTGAGTTCTATCTGCTCTGTGTGATGTAAATTGTCTTTTACTTCAGCTGTCACATGACACGAGCCCCAGGCAGTCATATTTAGTGCATTTTGAAATTTGTCTGGGGCAAGCTTAAAATAAAAATAAACTTAATACATAAATGAATAAAACTTATAATGTTGGAAAGTTGCTTCGCATAAATTGCTGTGCCTCATTTTCATAATAGTTGTAAACATTTACTACCTTGCAAAATAGTTCAGCAAATGTTAAATAACAAGACTATACCGTTCTGTATTTATTAGTGAAGGAACAGTCTGACGTTACAATAATGGTAAGAGTTAAACACGTTCCACACATGACCTCATGCTGGGTGGATAGAAACAGAATATTATACTCAATTAGATCTGTGAAGCTACTTTTGTTCAGATTAAGATTCCGGCCAAACCGGGGTTTAGTGTTATGCGTCTGTAGGGTGGAGATCTCACAGACATGTCTGGTCTGAATGGAGAATTGATTAACTGAGAGGACGGGGTCTTTGTAGGAGATTTACCTCGATGAACAGCACGAAGAATTCGGGGACTTGTCGCTTTTCTGCAGACAACCAATAATACTGCATAGCCATTATTTGTTCCCACAATGCAATGCGGTCACAGGCCTAGGAACCATTTAACCCCTATCCCCTTAAAAGGAACCTCAGGATGTAAGTGACCATTAATTGGATGCAATTAAAGTGGTCGTATGAATGGAGTTAGGAATTTGTTTTTCTTATACTAAAACTTATCTTGCCAAATTTCAGTATTCTGACAGTTATTTTGATTTAATGTAGTTTATTCATTTAAGTAAAAAAAAAAAAAATCTTAAATATAAGTTATTAACGCTTATTAATGTCTGAGCGGAAGGAGCTGAAGGCCTAAGGCAAGGAAGAATAATGCTCTTAAACCATCCTATTAGATTTACATTCTAAGCTGGCAATTAAGGGAAAAACTGCAAGAAAATCCATCTGATTCGCGGAATTCTGAAAGTTCTTGTTTTAGTCTACGAAGAGGAATAACGGTCAGCAGAGTGCGGAGTGGAAGTGGATAATCTGATCTAGCGGCTCTTTGCTGTTTCTTGGAATATTGCATATGCAAAATACAGCTTGCGAATGTGCTGGCCAAATTGCAGGGTAGGATCTGATTGGAGCATGGAGCTGCTTCCAGTGATTGCCATTGGATTGCTTTGCTAACGCTCTTCTTAGATGGTAAGCGCTGCAAAAGTAATTTATTTTCAGAGTTTCCTTAATATTATCAGAGTTTTGTCCACAGAGATTAATACACATTAGCCAATTTATGCAAATGAATATCAGGGAGATTGTGATAGCAATATCAAAACACTGCAACAAAGGGGTGTGTCCTGTAGGACCAAAGGGGTGTGTCTTGTGAATAGCTCCACCCATGGGTGTGTCTAGCGCTGCCAGGAAAACTATTTCTCAATAAAAATGGCGGCATCAGTATTTATTGATTGTTATATCGTCAGTGAATAAACACTTTCAGTATTATTGTGGAGACTGTGAATAAGATCTGCTGACTTCTCCATCGTTGTAGAAAACGAGTAGTCAAGGAGATCTCCCGTTTTGTAAACTTAAACAGAATTTATTTTAAATTAAACCGGCAGATTTTGAGCTTTTAAGTTAAAGATCTGTATGCGAAATAAGCCCAACAGACAGCTGACTGCCCCCCACCCCTTAAAATGCCAGGTGCTCTGTGTGTATATTACAATTAGGAACACAAGACCTTTTCTCATAGGTGATAATGATGAACACATGAATCCAATTAGTAGTTTACAACCAATGGCTGCAGAGTTACCCTGTGTGGTCATAACGACAGGCTCCTCACGGTCGTCTTAAACATTTGATGGATTCAACATTCAAGCCGTTAGTACTGGTAAATATGCAAATAGAGAGAAGAGAGTGAATGCCGTTTTCATTAATTAATATGCAAATGTGCGATTGTCCCTTATACAAAAATATGCAAAATTCACACGACTATTTCCTAAGCAGCCATTTAAAAACCTACAAATACAATGCAATTACTTGGAGGGGGAGGGGACGAAAAATAACAATGTTCTTTATTTGCTGAAGGGTCTGTTTAATTAAGAGATGGATTGACGGAGGTTCAGGGAGAGGTTAATATAATGGTTCTGTCACAGGTTATAACTGTCAGTGGAGGGACAGAGGATGTCCTGCAGATATAGGAGTCTTCTGTCCTGGATTCCCAGGAGGGGGGCGATGTTACAGTACGCCTTATACAAAAGGGGCATTCATGTCCCTGTTTCTCAACAGCCACTAATAAAGTTACAATGGTGAAGAGCACAGGACGAGCCATCAATACAATCAATTCTGTTTATCTTTTGTTTAACAGTGGACAAGATCCAAGAAATAGGAAATCAGGTGGAAAGGGAGGGGTGCAGTCGTCCTGAGAACGGTTCTTTTTCGAAAGGGCCATTTTCGAGACCCCATTTCAGAATACGGAGCTACTAAGACACTTCCTGCCCTGTCACAGACAGGTAACTGCCGCATTCTATTTCCCCAACCCTTATACTAATTCTTACCCTAATCCTCCCCTTCCATTACCCTAACCAACCTGCCCCTAAGACTCCCTTCCCCACAGCCTAACCCTAAGACTCCCTTCCCCACAGCCTAACCCTAAGACTCCCTTCCCTATAGCCTAACCCTAAGATTCCCTTCCCTGCAGCCTGACCCTAAGACTCCCTTCCATGTTGCCTAACCCTAAGACTCCCTTCCCCACAGCCTAACCCTAAGATTTCCTTACCTGCAGCCTGACCCTAAGACTCCCTTCCTTGTAGCCAAACCCTAAGACTCTTCTCCCTGCAGCCTGACCCTAAGACTCCCCTCCCCGCAGCCTGGCCCTAAGACTCCCCTCCCCGCAGCCTGACCCTAAGACTCCCCCTCCCCACCTCTCGGATGGGTAAGTAGGCCGATCGGCTTTCTTACACATTCTAAAAAAAATATTTGAAAAAAAGGCTGCCCTTTCGAAATCAAGACAGATGAAAATCAGTTTTCAGCTATCTCTACTTCAAAAAGACAGCACTCGCGGTGGCGAGATGCACCGAATTAAAACACGCAGACACACACAGACACTGGAGGGTGGAAGGCTTAGAGGAAACATGACTTCATCGAAAGGGTAGATGATAAGTGGAATAATCTCCCATTAGAGGTGGTAGAGGCAGTAACGAAACATTAATTTAAATATGCTAGGGATAAACATTTTTAACAAAATTGGGGCATTAAGTAGTGTTTACGGCCATTATGGATGAAACCAATAAAAAAACCATAAAACAACAGACTGGACGGCCATGTGCCTCTAACCTGCTGTCTCATTCCATGTTATGTGAGTGTGACCTCTGTAGCTTGGACTATTACTCTCTACAACACTGGAGGAGATGATACACACATACAGAGGACTCTAAACGCTCTCATCTTTCCTCCAGGCGCTGATAGACTAACAAGCGTATGAACAACTGCCGACCATCGCGGCCTCCGGTCCCCATCCACAGGAGAGAGCCATAGCCCAATGGGCTGTGATATGGACACCACAGCTGTTATTGACATTGTATCAGGTAGACCGTGGGAAATGGATCTTCCACGCTGCTCATCTCCTACCTGCCTCTTACACAGCACTGACAGGCAGGGATTATCTCCTCTTCTCTCCTGCTTCTCTGTTACTGCAGTTGTGGCTGTACAGATATTGTACACCCGCATCTCATGCTGATAAGATCTAAGAAGATCTGTCACTGACAAAACCACAGGTTACACTGTAACACAACATAGACACTACTGTCTGAGAGAGAGGGGGGAGAGAGAGAGGGGGGAGAGAGAGAGATGGAGTTTGCACCTTCTCTCACATTTTTAAATACTATCAGTTTAGTTTTTGATTAAAGAAACTCTTGTTTAATCTAACAATGTTAATTTGCTTCACTGTTTACTCTTGATTTTACCTAGTTTCTTTATCTGAAGGGGTCTCATGACCAGATGTGTTCTAACGTTACAATAGTTCAGAACAGTTAATAGTTCCTTTATATCTAGTGTGTTGAAAAGAAATGAACCCCATTATTATTACAATAGTTCAGAACAGTTAATAGTTCCTTTATATCTAGTGTGTTGAGAAGAAATGAACCCCATTATTAAAAAGCTAGCCATAAACTGTGTAATAATTGATCTGGTTCACTGGACATCATATGTAAATGTACAATTTGGAGAAAACAGCTTTGGTCACCATCTGATCAGGCAATTGTCAGACTGAAAGGCTAATTGATTAATATATGGACAGCCTTAAATACACATGAATAAGCTTGTATACCTTCGAAGAATGTACACATTGCCATTACGACAGGCAACTGTAATCCGGTATTCAATATCATACTGTCCAGTCACATCCAGGATAGTTGGTACGCTCGGAAGTGTAACCTGTCAAGTACAATAGTAAAGCCATCTTGCTGAACACAGGAAAAAAAAAATCTGTAATTTCTATGTATTTTGTTATTTAGGAACAATGGGCCGTATTTAGAGAACCGCCGTTTTTGCAGGAAGTTCTGTGATTATTTTTACGATCTGATGAACTGCGCATGCATAGTAACTAAATATCCGCTATCTCCATTAGGCACGGACTTGTGAATCGCATGTGAGAAAATACGCATGGAGGGGCGTGGTTACAATCCGTCCAGAAACAGATACGTGAAAGTTGATGGGGGGGTGGGGGGCATTTAAATGACTGCTTAAGGGCGCGGTTAGTTAGATACGCACGTACGGAACTATTATACGCACGGAAATCCACACTTAAATATAAGGGTAGTTGAGGCACTCGTAAGTCAAGGACAACCTGTCCGTGTTTGGGGAGTGTCATGGATGCTGCCTTGCAACATCCGTGCGTATAATTGCGAACCTTTCGCTAACGGTTCTCTGAATATGGCCCAATTTGTACAAATATTTTGGAATTTTTTTAATAACTTACACGACTCAGAATAGTAAACGCTTCGGGATCCAGAATAAGTATTTCCCCACTCTCTGTACCTATCATTAGGCAGCACACAGCATCCTCATCTGCCATGTTCTTCTTCAGTGTTCCCATGCATGTTATCACAGTCTAAAGAAAGGTTTTAAAGATTAATAGGGCAAACAAATCTGTAAACAGATACACACATAGGCAAAATGGAAAGGGGAAAAGCGCTGTGGGTGTCTGGGAACAATGTAAATAGGAATAAACAAATGACTGATATACAAAACTAATGTAAATACTCGGCATACAAGTTGATATAAAAAGCCCTTAATCCAGAATTTCATAGTTGAAATAGTTGAGTTTAAAAAAGTCACTAGTAGTATTCAGAAGATTCCTCTCCAACAGGCATCATATCATGAAATAGTAATGAGAGACGTGTATTAGTATAAGAGCAGTGGGGAAAAGTCACTTTTAAGAAAGATCGGAGTTCCCGAAATGCGTTGAGTGTTCCTGTGAGACGAGGCGCCCAGACTGATCTTCCCCTTCCTCTGCTGCCTTTTGGACATCCTGGTGGTGGACTCCATGGATCGTTCCCTTTCCATCTTTACTCCAGGGTATGGACTAATCTTTTTGGGCTACCCTATGTCTATTTATTTATGTACTATACGCGATTTTATTGTGTTACATTTTTATTGATTCATAGTAAAGCATATTAGTGTTTTTTTGTTTTTTTAAAATTTACCCTGGTGGGAATTATCATTCAAAATAAGGGTGCTGGTAAGTAACAAATGGGGATAAGGTATATTGCTAAATGACCTAAATATAAATTAAAGAAGAATTCCTATCAAATACTATTAACCATGAAGGACTCTCAGCAGGTAAAATGAGCCTATAAAAATCCCACCAAAAATTCCAAATGAGTATAGGAACTGAGGAAATCCCTATAGATGGGGGAACCTCTGAATATTACATACTTTGTTTCTTTTTACGGTGAGTGATTTCTGTATTTTAGAGTTCCTATCTTAGAGCACCACCTACTGGTTACCATTCCACATTTATTTAGAGGTTTTTTTTATATAGGTTTTACTGTTCCTCCATCTATAGGGATTTCTTCAGTTCCTATACTCATTTGGAACTTTTGGTGGGATTTTTATAGGCTCATTTTACCTGCTGAGAGTCCTTCATGGTTAATAGTATTTGATAGGAATTCTTCTTTAATTTATATTTAGGTCATTTAGCAATATACCTTATCCCCATTTGTTACTTACCAGCACCCTTATTTTGAATGATAATTCCCACCAGGGTAAATTTTAAAAAAACAAAAAAACACTAATATGCTTTACTATGAATCAATAAAAATGTAACACAATAAAATCGCGTATAGTACATAAATAAATAGACATAGGGTAGCCCAAAAAGATTAGTCCATACCCTGGAGTAAAGATGGAAAGGGAACGATCCATGGAGTCCACCACCAGGATGTCCAAAAGGCAGCAGAGGAAGGGGAAGATGGGGTAGGGGGTGATTCTCAAAAGTCTTAATAACCACAAACTCTAAAAACCTAAAATTCCACAAAAGATTCTGCTGGAAACAACAATCTGCTGTAATGATTTTGCCTGTCAGATACTTCGGGTCATCCATCTTGAGTTGACTAGACTATAATTTTCTATTTAGGACCAATAATTATCCTACATACAGACGTCTAGCGTCTTGGAAGTAAGCACCGGGGACACTTTTATTATATGAGTAATTAAATAAAATAACAAAATACTAATAAAGGAGGAGATTCAGATCAAACCTCAAGCTGTTTAACACCACCAGTAAACGCTGCTAGGATGGGGCTGTCATTAAGGTGGCCTGCAATTTTCCTCCTTGCAAATTAAAACAAGCAGTTATACTGCAACCACTGCACTTTCACAAGCCTCTGTTTAGTTATAAATAGTTATTAGATGGTCATTAGTGTATTAGTCTCACTACTAGACCCAACGCAGCAATTAGCTCCATTAAATAGTTGTTTATACAGTTTATGATGTGTTTATATGGGCATATGTAGTGTAACAGTTAAAGTCAGGGGGATCTGCTCTGGTGGCTTTTCTGTCGGCCATATTTAATGAATACATGCAGGGGCTGTCACTACAAGGGCTACACTGACTAAACTGCATAGCAACCAATGAGATTCTAGCTGACATCCTCTAGTATGTAATAGGAAAGTAAAAGGTAGAATCTCACTGGTTGCTATGGGCAACATCTCAATTTTGCTTTTTCCGCAGTTAAGTAAATCTAGACCAAAGCCATAGATGAAGACTTTCTTGGAAAGTACGAGACACAAAAAAAGGGAGCGTCAATCCCGGGACAGCAGGCAAGTTTCTCACATTTGGGCTTGATGATGTGATTTAATGCAGGTCACTGCCCTCCTGCCTATCAGTGTTCTGATCCCTAGCCCCACCCCATCCTGTGTAACACTGTGGATAGCGGTATTGCCAGGCAGGGGGCGGGACTTCAGGCAGTGATTTGTAATAAATCACTTAGTTAAGCCCCACCCCCGATACCGCCATCTCCTGCTATATCTCTCTCATATCTATCTATCTATCTATCTCATATCTATCTCTCTCATATCTATCTCATATCTATCCATCTATCTCATATCTATCCATCTATCTCATATCTATCCATCCATCTCATATCTATCCATCCATCTATCTATCTGTCCATCCATCTATCTATCTGTCCATCCATCTATCTATCCGTCCATCCATCTATCTATCCGTCCATCCATCTATCTATCCGTCCATCCATCTATCTATCTGTCCATCTATCTATCTATCTATCTATCTATCTATCTATCTATCTATCTATCTATCTCATATCTATCTCATATCTATCTCATATCTATCTCATATCTATCTATCTCACATCTATCTGTCTATCAGTCTATCTGTCTCCTTCCATTATGTTCTCAAGACGGATATTTAATAGTTACAATATTTACGTAGGTGACCGTACTGGTGATCAGGGAACACTTTCATTGTGTATTGGCAGCCTTGCATCAAATAAGCTCCATCTCTTTCACAAAGCATTCTGAAAAGTGCTTCTAAGGACACACAGGGACTGATCCCATCATGCCCTGGACTCAGTGCTGGTCCAATGGCACGGAGTCTAATCGCAAGACTAGTGTTCACCAGAGTCCCCGATGGGGGGGATAGTCTTGGCTGCAGGCACAAGTCAGGTCGCAGTCCTCTGGACAAGTGCAGAGACGCCAAGAATTGTGCTTAGATCTGACTCGTGACCGCAGTTCTGAGCACGTGCAGTACAATATTCCGCAGAGAAACGTCACATCGGCTCACCTCTTATCTGAGTAGTCACAGTTGTGTGCGCTATCGGGTGCACAGCCCAGACGCAGATTTTTCCAGCCCATATTAATGAGTCCTGTCTCCTGTTAGATCGTGTACAGTGTTTTCATGTTGTTTATAAAAAAAAAATCTTTGGCCTATTGTTGCGTTCTGACCGTCACCTGAATCGCATTTCCACAGTATGTGGCGTAACATAAGACTTTCGTTTTCCTCTGTACTGCACAGACAGTGATTCCTAGGATTTATCTAGAAACTGTCCTACGATGGAACAGTTTTGCTGTTTTTCTGGACAGCAGTAAATTTCTCCCAAGTTGTACAATTTTACCATTTCTTTCCCCAAATGCTTTTTATTCATTCTCAGGCCATTTTCGAGCTTATAAAAGCAGCCAGCGCTAATTGACTTTGTGTCTCGGATCCCCTTGTGTTTTAGCTTATTATTATCCTCTCAGCGAGTCCCGTCCAAATAAGCGTGACAGGCTGTTTACTGTGGTCTTGGCTAAGGTCTTGTCGCATCAAGTATTTCGATGACAGAAGCTCTCGGGTGTCGCGATACGGTTTCGCACATACAGAAAAAAGAAAAGGGCCGTCAAGCATGAACGCTAGAAAAATAATTGCTTCCAAAAAATTAGGACCATCAAGATTTAACGTTAATATTTTGATTCTGGATAAAGAATGACACTTTTACGACTCATTAAACACGCTGTATTGAAGGATGTGATGCTGATTTATCGACTTACTGAAATGTGTAACAGCGGCAGCGAAGACACCATTACTATTATAAATGTATGTTTATTGCGACTAGTTTGGATTAAGGGACAGGGGGCGTGATCCTAATCAAGCTGCTTGTGTTACCTGATATCCGCATGCTTAACTTCCTCACGGGGAGCAGGGGTAGGTATGCAAATGAAGGTATGTGGGCGATGGTAGGCAGATGCCCACGGATTAAGAGATTTTAGTGCCAATTTGCAAGAACCCGCAGCCACTTCCAGGTTGGGCAATGAACGCAGACAGAGGAAAAGAGTTAGGAGTTAGGAATCGCAACAAAAAATTAGCAAATTTGCAAATAAAAAGCTGGGAATATAATTTTTTTGTAGGCAGGGAAAATACTTTGCTTTTGCTTATAGCACAGAAATACTGAGCAGCTTTAACATTAAACTCTAATTTTGAGTAAAAGAAAACAAAAACCTTTCAACTCATTTTGCGGCTGACCTGAGCTCAAAAACGAATGCATCCTGCGTGACATACATCAGAGCGTAAAGCATGGTCGGTCTGTACAGGAACCTGAAGCACACGTAACAGCAGACCTGAGGCAAGTGCGAACAGACACGGTGCAGCCAATCACAATGCAGCTAATTTCACAAATTCTGGCACCTTCCCCAGCTCTCCAAACACAAATGCAGGGTACCACACTATCATTAGAGGGGGATGTGGTTTGCGAAAGACCTTCCTACCACATCTGCCGGCAATTGTAGAGAGCGGTGGTGATGTGACTCCTGGAGTTGCGAAGAGTAATCTGCGGAAAGGTAAGTGGTTTTCGCTAACTCTACCCTTAACCCTAATCCGTTTTCCACAGCCTAACCCTAAGCCTCCATGCCCCGCAGCCTATCCCTAACCCTCCATACTTTGCAGCCTACTCCTCCATGCCCTGCAGCCTAACCCTAACCATCCATGCTCTGAAGCCTAACCCTAACCCTCCATGCCCCTCCATGCTCTGCAGCCTAACCCTCCATGCTCTGCAGCCTAACCCTCCATGCTCTGCAGCCTAACCCTCCATGCTCTGCAGCCTAACCCTCCATGCTCTGCAGCCTAACCCTCCATGCTCTGCAGCCTAACCCTCCATGCTCTGCAGCCTAACCCTCCATGCTCTGCAGCCTAACCCTCCATGCTCTGCAGCCTAACCCTCCATGCTCTGCAGCCTAACCCTCCATGCTCTGCAGCCTAACCCTCCATGCTCTGCAGCCTAACCCTCCATGCTCTGCAGCCTAACCCTCCATCCTCTGCAGCCTAACCCTCCATGCTCTGCAGCCTAACCCTCCATGCTCTGCAGCCTAACCCTAACCCTCCATGCTCTGCAGTCTAACCCTCTGCAGCCTGTAGCTATTGGGAACAGGGAAATAGCAATTTTCTATATCCAGACTATAGTGAAATACGTCCGTCTGGAGAACGGAAACGATAGTTATGTCTATTTTTTATATTTTATTTTACATTATTTTAAAACCAACACAACGCATAAACAGCATTCCCCAACCGTCTGTCACTGCGATCATTCTAAACAAATGCAATGATCTGACACAGGTTATGGAGCGTCAGCATCTCCATGCTCTGCAGCCTAACCCTCCATGCTCTGCAGCCTAACCCTCCATGCTCTGCAGCCTAACCCTCCATGCTCTGCAGCCTAACCCTCTGCAGCCTGTAGCTATTGGGAACAGGGAAATAGCAATTTTCTATATCCAGACTGTAGTGAAATACGTCCGTCCGGAGAACGGAATAGTTATGTCCCCAACCGTCTGTCACTGCGATCATTATAAACGAATGCAATGATCTGACACAGGTTATGGAGCGTCAGCATCCAATCAGCAGCCCCCTAGACTTAGACATGTGACCTGTGGCTGCTGTGGTTGGTTAGCTGTAAAGTGTTACTTACTGTTGCGCTCAGCACTGGATCCAGTCCAGTTTCGGGAATACGCCCCTACTATACAATGACTACTTCCCTCCACCCTTTCCCGGCCCCATAACGCCCTACAGAGTTCCAGCGTTTGCGCAGTGTCTTGCGTTCGGGTCTATATCGTATGTCATTGCGAGCACATTTTTTTACGACCGCTCATAATGCAAAATCCCACAGAAACACAGCACTATACGGACCAGCCGTCTGTTTGTACATATTCAAATCCGATTTCTAACCTGGTTTCGCTGAGGTGCAGCCTATGATTGTAACAAGGGGCCTGATCCAGACTTAATAATGGCAGCCGATTTCCGCAAGCATCATGCGTCATGCGAAATATGGATGCGACAACACACTGCGCGTGCGCCTGGCAGATGTTACTCATCGTTACGCTGATCGCACGTCACTTGTACATAACTCCGTATGATAGGCTGTGACATCCCTTCGCAAGACAAATATACACATTGTGGGCGGAGGGAGGCATTTAAATTGTACAGTATGTGCGGGGTGAGGAACTTGCGTATGGCAAGGCGATACGTATGACCAGAGACACGCAAGGTAGAGATAAGGCAGGTTCTGAACACGTAAATCAGCTCAGTTACATACCTGAGGGGGGAGCGCCAGGGGAAGGGCATTATACTTAGTATTGCGTAACTTAGGGACGTCTGCGTACATAAAACGACCTTAAGTCTGGATCAGGCCCAAGGTTTTTGGTCCATGTCACGCCACAGAGAAAACATTCGTACAGGCCGCACAAGAGCAGAAAAACAGGGATGGCAGCCTTAAATAATTAGGGGGATTAGTTTTGTATAACACAAGAGCAAGATTACTAATGATGTTATGATACAAGTGTACAGGAGTATACAGAACAATCGCTTAACCCTCTCCTGAAGTTATTTAAGGACACATTAAGGAACATATTAATAAATGGGAGGAACCCCACATTTCTGGCCGGAGAGCAAGAGCCTGTAACAGGGACAGACATCTGATGGGTGAAACTTTACCCCTCTGCCGCTTAAATCCTTAAGTCCTCCAAACAAACATTTTTTGGAGAGAACCAGAGGAGAGCGACAGGCCCTTCAAAATACTCAGCGATCACAGAACGAATTTTACACACAAAAAGGAAAACCATTAATTCCTCGGAGAGGAAACAGAAACGCTGCATTACTATGTATTATTTAAAAGGCCTCCGGGGGAGGAATGAAATGAATGGAAAGCACAAACACTTACTCTGGTGTATCTAAGGCTGGCTGTGATCAGATAAAATAATAATAATAAACTTAATGCTATTTCATTTTTCTAATGTCAGGAGAAAAGAATTAAACGTGTTTTACTCATTTTTTGGTGCTAGAAACTCTTAAAGGGATTTTCCATTTAGTCATTAACGTATAGTCTTGCAAGTTGTAGTAAGTATGCGCTGGTTATGTACTTAAGACATTTATCAAGGAAGAGTTGTTTATTACCGTTGCCCGGGGTTACCACACACAGTTGTGTGTATGGATATTGACTCCCAGAGTTGGTGATCTTCTATCTCTTCCCTCTGGGAATTCAATCAAGTCATTAAGTTCAAATACAGGAGATTTGCTGATTTTACCAGGAGTCCGGTAGCAATGCCTGAATTTCATAAGTCTCCCAGATATTTGGGGAGGGGAAGGGAATCAGCAACTATGGAATATCCCTGATAGCCATTGGTTGCCAACTTTTGAAAATGAACATCAGGGAGATATCAGTGAATCAGTAATAGCACTATCAAGGTGCTGTACCAAAGGGGTGTGTCCTGTCCCACCAAAGGGGTGTGTCCTGTGAATAGCTCCACCCATGGGTGTTTCTAGCACCGTCAGAATAATTAATTCAAAATAATAATGGCAGCTTCAGTATTTATTGATTGTTACATTGTATATATGCTATCAGTATTATTGTCCGTCTTTCTTTTTTGGAGTGGACATTCTCGTTTTTAGGGCTCGCTCCCTTTGTCCTGATTGGGGTAGAGACTCAGCTATGCAGAGCAGCAATGAACGGATGCCATCAGGGCCAGATAAAAGACAATTTATTCCCTAAGCACAGCCTGACAATACTCCCTTCCATTGCCTAATAGACAAGACATTAATACTAAATAAGGGCTGAATGTAGCCCTCGATAGCAGTAAGCAATATAAGGAAATCATTTTTTTTTTATAAACAGAAATATGAATTTTCAATACTTTTAAAAATTTGCTTTGTATGAAAAAAATTGTTATAACAGGAAAAAAGCAAATACAAAAAAATTATTGAAAAGGATTAAATTGCGATTGAAATAAAGGTGGATATGTTTAAAAAAGATATTCAAATTAACAAATATTGTTATTTGTATATAACTTTTTAAGTAAGTTCTAATTTTGTTGTATTCCAAAATGTAAAATATATAATAATAATAATGGGTCTGATTCACACTTAAGAAGCTGCGGCTGGCTGAAATTCCCTACTGCGCATGCGTAGTAGGTCATTTCCGCTATCTATGTAGCGGATCGGTACGTAGATAGCATAGGTGCGGTCTTTAAAGGCAGTATGCCGCCTCGTGGCATTTTAGGCAGAAGTGTGAGGGGTGAGGCATTTAGATTAGCTGGGGAGGGCGGGGGTGCAATGGGGTAGATCCAGAACTACGTTTGCCGTACGTTTATTCGCGTAGCGTATTTTC
>WWET01003477.1:158457-169936 GCA_011038615.1 Limnodynastes dumerilii | reverse complement strand
CGAAAATACGCTTAGCACGCCCATACTGTACAATTTAAATGGCTATCCCCGCCTCCCTGTAGTAAAACGGGCGCCCAGCCGACCATCGTAAAAAAAATACGCCCAGCGAGCGAAAAATACGCTAACGATACGCCCGCTATTCGCTCATGGCGCTCGGGCGACCGGAAGCTGTCATACTGGGCATGCGCATTTCGCATTTTTGACGAAAATTCGCATACGCTCGTCGTACGCTCGCTTGCGAGCGTTGCTCTGGATCAGGCCCATATTCTATATTATATATTAAATGGCAAGTTAATCTGATAGAAATACCAATTTTATCAATAGTGTAGTGCGTCTTGTATATGAAAGACTCAATACAGTCCATCAAGCCTCAGTGTAATAACTATTATATCAAAATGTAAATATATACCTATAATTTAGTAACATAATAATATTAGTAACTTGGAAACAAATGAATATAAAATAACCTTATAAATGGTTTGACCGTGATGTAATGATAAACATAAACATAAACACCATAATCTAATAAAGTGAAGGGATAAATTTATGAGTTTAGATATTTAAATAAATAAATAAATAAATAAATAAAGGGGAAAGAAAAGGGGGGAGGAGGGAAAACATATTAAATGAATATCAAAGACCAGGAATCAAGCAAAGAGAGAGTGAGGCAAAAATACAGATTCTTTTTTGGACAATTCTGTTGTCCACTCTTCCTCTATTTCAGCAACCCCCAATTTAAGTAGGGATGAAACAGGATTTCGTAATAAGTTCAAATTTTATCCCCTTCAGTGTAAATCTGGTATCATAGGGCCTGATTCAGACCTACGCTTGAGAGCGGAGCATATTACCGCTGCAGCGTAAAAACTTTCACTCCCACAACACTCCCCTACCTTCCTTTCACTACGCTCGCCGAACCCTACCCTAATTTTTCCATTTGTTCGTACGTATTTTCGTAGCGACGCGCTGTTCGTAGCGGCCTAAGCACACCCATACTGTACAATTAAAATGGCTCCACCTGCCTACATTCCTTAACTCCAGCGTCCGTACTAACTTCGTACTATAAACACGCCCCGTCGTCGGAAAAAACGAAAACAATACAGACGCCAGAATTGCCGCTATGAAGAGGTCTTTGGTACGACCGGAAGTTGTCACTATGCACATGCGCAGTGTGTTTTTTCTGCCGTTTTTTAGCTTACGATCAGCGTATGTTCGCATGTGAGCGTAGGTCTGGATCAGGCCCATAGACACATTTTACAAAACTACACTACAGGATCTGAAAAGTTTGTGTAAATGGGACAAGAAGGTTCATGTCTACAATGACAACCTGACTACCCAGGAAAGACAGGCCCTCAAACAACTTATGAAGGATGGTGCTATTGTGGTCAAGGAAGCTGATAAGGGGGGTGGGGTTGTCATTCAGGATTAGTCTCAGTATCTTACTGAGGCTCACCGCCTACTTGGGGATCCCAAGTTCTATCGCAAATTGGATGGCAACCCCACTACCTCCTTTCTCAAAGAACTGAGTGTCTTTTGAGTCAGGCACTGGTGGAGGGAATTTTGACAAAACAGGAATTAGATTTTTTATACCCAAAATATCCGGTTGTTCCCACTTATTATCATTTACCGAAAATCCATAAGGATCTCGTTAATCCTCCGGGCCGCCCCATCATTTCTGGCATTAATTCCCTAACTTCAAATTTATCTTTCTATGTGGATCATTTTTTACAGCCATACGCTGCTTCCCAAAGAGCGCACCTACGCGACTCTGCCCACTTCCTCCAGTGCCTATCGTCACTGGAGTGGAGGGACTCTTATTGTCTTACGACCTGTGATGTACAGGCGCTGTACTCTAATATCCCTCACGAGCTGGGCATTCAGGCAGTCCAACTAGCCCTGGCCGCGGATGGTGCGCTCTCTGGGAGACATCAGGAATTTATTTTACAATAATTCAGATTCATACTTACTTATTAATTACTTAATTAATTATTTTATTTTTAAAATTATTTTTACCTTCAGCTTCTTGAGACGGCAATGAGGACCCGCTTGGCGCTGAGCTTCGCTAATCTCTACATGGGAGCCTTTGAGGATTTACATGTGTAGGGTTGCAGAGCTGGCACGGACCTGGTCCTCTATCGCTGTTACATTGATGATCTGTTTTTTGTTTGGGATGGCTTGGAGGAATCTCTGGTTTCCTTTCTCACTACCCTCAATACCAATACCTTTAATTTGTCCTTTACTTTTGTCACACATCCCTCCGCTATTGACTACTTAGACATCTCAGTCCGAATCCAGTACAATTTGGTAACCACCAAGCCAGTGGACACCAATAACTTCCTTGACTACAACCATCACAAGAAATAGGTTTCTAACATTCAGAAAGGACAGCTCCGACGCATTCGTCGGAACTGTTCCATGCTAGATTCTTTTTTACCGCAAATCCACTCTATGATTCAGTCTTTCACTAATAAATCTTATCCCACTTCATTATTGGATGAGGCCCTTTCCTCTACTTATGAATTGGATCCCAGGGATATGCTGGACACTGGTCCCTCCTCTATAAAATGAGACAGGACTCCAATTGATTTAATTAACAAGAAACTATATTTTGTGTCCAGTTATAACTGTTCAGCAGCCAAAATAACAAAGATCATTAAAAAGAATTATCCGATGCTCATTTTGGACCCTTTATTGAAGAGCTCCCTGCCCACTAAACCAAGAGTCCTTTTCAGAAAGGCCAAGAACCTTAAAAGTTTCTTGTCCCCGTCTTTTTTCAAGAGAACACACTCTACCCCTCATCCCTCTTCCAGTTCACACTTTTTGTCTCCTCCGTTGGGTAACTACAAGTGTGGCAAATCTCGGTATCTCACTTGTCAATTTATGATACACAAAGCTATTTGTTTTTCATCACATGTAACTCATATAAATCATATACTCATGTAAATGATATCCAGTGAAACAATACATTAACTGTTCCACCCAGTACGTCATTTATTTAATGACATGCGGGTGTAACATGCAATATATTGGGAGGACTACTAGAGCACTCCATTGCCGCTTCCTCGAACACCGTAGGTGTGTTATTAATGCCAACCCCAACCACAGCATGTCTGTCCATATTCAAAAGATACATCTATCATCCCTTAAAATCATAGGGATTGAACATATAACCACCACGAAATCGTATTTCTGAATCAGGCCCATTATGATTATTATTACTATTGTTTAATATACATCTGTTTATTTTATTAATCAATTCTCCAAGTTATATTCTAACAACTTTGTTTTAAAGTTTGCACTCTTCTCCAGCTGATTACTAATTAATTAATCAATCAGTTTCTGCAGGGGTTAAATAGGGATGTTATTTACTAACACCCATGCTGCCTTCTGAGGAAATTGAGAGGATCTCAAAGAAACACGTCAAGGTTACAGTACCAGTACTTGTACTCAGCTGATGTGACCGACCCAGTGACTTTACTAGCCGCTCCTATTGTTCCTCTACCATCTTCATTTGAACCACAGTAATCCATCGTCTCCTGCTTTTGCTGCTCTGGGCACACTGCATTTGGACCTCATATAGTGCAGCTGCCGAAAATTCATTGCCTGATCTCTGTACCGTAGCGATCTCGTTCAGACCACACATCATTTTACATGACCACATTCATTTAACTCTTTTTTTTAATACATTTTGTTGGTCCATTTTATTGCATATAAGTCCTGTAATTATTTTTGTTTGTTCATTCTATTGTTAATTAAATATTCATGATATTTCATTTAGCGCTGCCTGGGCTTGTTTTCTATTTTCTTCTTTTGATCAGTTTGGGCAATTCCTGATCCCAGGCTATGCGCTCTGATGTAATATCTTGGTCCTCTGATTAATACAGTTCCCCGTTAAATTTGTGTATATGCTATACGTCCGGTAGTCTGAATCCGGTCCTCTTTTTCGTTTACAGTCTTTACTACAAAATGTTAAATTCACATAATTTGTCTCTTTTTTGTTCCTACATTATTATTATGCTCAATAATTTCGAGTAATTTCCAAACTGTTTTGACCACCTCCCATGTCACAATTTTATTTTCTTCCAGTTTAGGCCAAAGGCTGCAGTGAGAATCTACAAAATGGAGGACATAGGCTATAGGAATAGGCTCCATCAGCTACCAGAAGGGATTGTAAGAACTTGTATAACTTGTATAAATATATGTATGTGCGTGTCTGCCTGTATGTATATATGAAAGTGTGTGTGTGTGTGTGTGTGTATGTATGTATTTATGTATGTATGTAGGAAACTCAGAATATCCAGGAAACTCATGAAATTCGGGCTGTTCTTCCGGTATCCCAGGAGAGCCAGCAAATCTCCCGCATGAGAGGCCCCTCTGTCCCTCATAATAGTAATCCTAGGAATAGGCAGAACTTGACAAGTTTTGTCATCAAGCCCTGTCTACCCCCTGGAATGGCTTATGGTAGTAATGGAGAGGGGCAGAGCTTAATGATGCATTTTTGCATAGATTCACAACCCTGCTCCAATTGGGAAAAAACCAACATAAGGTGGTTCAGTTGAATCCTGCCCAGGTTTTAGGGGGAGGGGTTAGGTTCTCAGTAGGACCTTCTGTTGGTGTATGCTGGGCAGTACTTTGACCCGGAGAGCTTGCTCTTCCACTTGGTTTCCACCTGTTATCAATCTCCATTTCTTTGATGAAGAATACATAATGGAGTGGGATACATATTGGAGTGGTTGGGGTCCAGATTGTATTTCATGTCCAAGTGCATTTAGTGAAACTTTTACCCAGGGAGCCTGGACAATGAGTTGGATGTACCTGTTAACATTTAAAAAATAATTAGCAGCATAGCAGTTTAGCAGCTTAGTGGCTTAGCAGTGTTGGAATGCAACAAACATGAGGTGGTCATGTTGCATCCTGCCTAGGTTTTAGTGGGGTCAGACCTCCCGTTGGTGTACACTGGGCAGAACTTTCACACAGGGATCCTGTTCTGTGCCTTCTACTGGATGTATTCGGATGACATCACATCCCGATTGAGGAGGGACTATCCCTATTTGAAGGCCTCAAAATGGACGGAGCTTATAAAAAGGCGGGGGTCTGCCACCTGGATCATACCATAACATTTAAACTTTAAATAGGGCCTGTGCGTAAATGAGGATTGTGCACCTTAGCCAAGTTAATATACCCCCCTTCCAACATGCGGACATGCTTAATAATCTAATTGATCCAACAGAACATTTTCATTCCATTTTGAATCTTTATGTGGACTTCATTGCATATCCCTTCTCTGCCTATTTCATTAACTGCACACTTGACCAGAGCCATTTCTAGACCTAGCGAAGCCCAGGGCAGAAAAATGTATTTGGTACATCGTCTAAAAAATACATCCGCCATTCATTACCATCCTCTTGTATGTACCCAGCTATCCACTCCTTGTATCTGTGTCCAACCTCCATTTCTGCTCCTTGAATGTGTGTCCAGTGTTCATTTCTGCCCCTAGTACTGTTAAAGTGAATGACGCATATCTGCTATCTGATGCGCAATACGTTTATGTGAACTGTGGTTCATGTGACAGGGGCCTGGGGGCAGAATTACTTAAACAGGGATGGCCCTGATGTATGCCCTGTGCGATGGCATAGCTTGCCTGTCCCTTGAAACAGCCCTGACTTAACAAGAATGTTAAGGTGTATAATTTTATCAAAGTACATGAACAAATGCCTAATACCTAAGATTTGCCTGACTGTATAGAGGGAACTGTAGCAGACTGGGCTCTAGAGAGAATAAAGGGGAAAAGTATATAGAAGACGGACACAGTTATTAACAGAACTGTGGCATAGAGGTGGATGAGATGGATTTAAAAGCAATGGTAGGCAGAGGGTATAGAGGGAACAGCGACAGAATCGTTTTTATAGGAAATAGAAGTGGAGAGGAAATTGTAGGAGAGAGTGCTGGAGAGAACAGTGGCAGTGAGGGAACATAAAGAGAATCTAAATCACCCCTGATGCACAAAAGGCATTCCAGACCTTTCCTGTTATCTGTTCTCCATTATATATTATCTGCCATTGTTGGGACCCAATTGGAACTCCAATTGGTGTACACTGGGCAGAACTTTGACACAGGGAGTCTGTTTTCATCCCACCCAGCAGATCACATGTTATAAGTCACCCAGCAGATGCAGAGGGAGAGTTCACTAACTGTCATAAATTCCAGACCACACAGCTGGTGTCACGGTTAGCTACTGGTAAATGCAAAAGTGCTGGGGTGACTTTTTTTTTGTATCTGTGCAGATTTCTCCATACCTTTTTAGCACCTGCTCTAAATTAACTTAAAAATTTATTTGAGCAATCACAATCTTGTGTGTGTTTGTTTGGAAGCATGTCTGGCATAGCAGCGGAGAGGAGGTGCTGTTCCAGAGTAGCTGTTTTGGAGACTTGGGGCCTCATATACCAAGGGCGATTTGTCTAAGTGGAGATTAAATCTCCTGTGTTTAAATTGCTCTGCCGATTTTTTGCATGAGTGACATACAAATCTCCGGATTTACTAAGGGGAGATATAGTAAATCAATAGAGATTTGATGACAACTCTCCAGAGTTAATTTGGATGGGGGCGAGTGTCGATTTCATAGAAATCAGCACTAACTTTTGTTTTGAAAACCCCCATCACTTGTAAAAAAAAATATATGTGTTTAAAATACAAAAAACGGCTGCCACCACAAGCACTGAGCCCTTGGCATGCTGCTTGCTTATAGTACTATAAGGCATAGCATGCCCATGTATTGCATGCATGTGCCTTATAGTACCCTAAGCGACAGCATGTCAAGGGTTAATGGCATGCTGCCGGCAGTGTACTGGCTCCGTTACTGTGCAAAGAAAAATAAATGGCCTCCGTAACCTAATGAAACTAATATGTGCCCTCCGTCCCTAATTAGAATATTAAATGTGTCCTCCATCCCTAATGTAAAAATTATATGTGCCCTCCATCCCTAAAGTAAAAATTATATGTGCCCTCCGTCCCTAATGTAAAAATTATATGTGCCCTCCATCTCTAATGTAAAAATTATATGTGCCCTCCGTTCCTAATGTAAAAATGATATGTGCCCTCCGTCCCAAAATAGAATCGGTCATGTGCCCTCTGTCCCAAAATAGAATTGTACATGTGCCCTCCATCCCAAAATAGAATTGTAGATGTGCCCTGTGTCCCGAATTAGAATCGTACATGTGCCCTCCGTCCATAATTAGCATTGTAGATGTGCCCTCTGTTCCTAAGTAGAATAGTATTGATGTCCCCTCAATACTTTTCAGCAAATATTTGATGTCCCCAATCCTATGTCATGTTAAAAAAATATGGCGCGTTTAACAGGACTTCACTACAATGCATGGCTACTGTTAAAAAAAAGTCAGAACATAGAAATTACATTTTACACATTTAAAAAAAACAAATTTTAAATATTTATGCTACTCACCATTCTGTAGGCTTCTATGTTGACAGGCGACAATCAGCTTGATGGCTGCTCTGCGTCTTCTTCATGTTTCTGCGGCTGGCGGTGTCCTCCTGTTCCTTCACTGTTCCTCTGGCGAATGACTTATGTCATGCCAGGGGTCTCATTTATAATCTCAGTCATGTCAGAGGATGCCATGGCCGAGATTATAAATGAGGCCCCTGGCCTTATATGCAGTGGTCTAATGATCTGAGTGGTGCTCAAAGACTTGAAAGGATAAATAGGATTTCAGTTTATTATAAAACTTTACCTGACTAATGAAGTTCTTATATTTTTTCTTAATAAAGTGAAATGTTGGACCTACTTTACACTATTTATCCTTTCAAATGTTAGAGTGCTAATCAGACCATTGCATATTTATACATACAGTATATATATACATTTATTTAGGAGGTCATTTTCCAGCTGCTATCTATAGTTAGTAAATTCTGGAAATACTACAAAACTTGGACTTTGTTCCTAATCACTGGTAGCATTGTGTTGTAAGATTCCATCACATGCTATTCGTACTGTTGTAATTAGAGTGAATTCCATGTAACAGTATACAGCACTATTATTTAGCTAATTATCCATTATATCCATTATTTCATATACTGTAGGTTTTGCTGTGATGATGACTGCCTAGGGACTCAGTGTTGCTTTGATATTCAGTGTAATGAGTAGCACAGCCTTGATTGCAATAGATTTGTGAATACGGGGTATTGTGATTGTATAATAGCACTGAACTACAGAGTATAGAAAGGATAAAAGACAATAACATGACTATTTCACAAAAACAGCAAATCAGAATATATTTATTATTGTATTCTGAGAAAAGAAAAGAAATTCCTCTATTTAGTAAGTAGAGATACAGACAACAAGAAAACAGAAATTCTCCATTTGTTAGTAAACAGGACTATGGCAAATCTGTTACTATCAACACAGACAGTTACAGCACCTTTTCTGCAACAGTGGGCGTTATGTCCTCTTCATTGTGCATGAGTTGGCAGACATCAGGCATGTTCATGCACAGAGGATAGAAGCAGCTTTTATTGATGCAGCTTCATGCCACAGTAACTAGAAGAAAGTACTACTGTGGCTAACCACGATCAAAGAAGATTTTGGCTCCTATAGAGTTTTGCTTCTCCCAGTTTTCAAAGGGATACAAATAGGGTAGACTTGGGAAATTCTGGGTCCCAGGTCTGCCCTGACATTGTGAAGGGGCTGCATGCGGATCCCTGGAAGGGACTTGTTTACTGTTTCATAGAAACAGTAACAAATCCCTCTAATCGGGTGTATTAGGTGAGACCCGGGTTGAAAAACCCAGGTCAACACCTTTAACATCATCACTAGACACAGGAAAAACCCTTATTTTTCTTGTATCTGAGGACCCCAGTATCCTTCAGATCACCACCAAAAATCTGGGTATTTAGTGGCATTCTGAAAGGTGTATGAGGGTCAGGCTGCGGGGGAGGGAGTCTTAGGGTCAGTCTACAGGGGAGGAAGTCTTAGGGTCAGGTTGTGGGAAAGGAAGTCTTAGGGTCAGGCTGTGGAGAAAGGAGTCTTAGGGGAAGGGAGGGTTAGGGTAAAAGTAATAGAAGAGGAGGGTTAGGTTTAGGGTAATGGAAGGGGAGGATTAGGGTAAGAATTAGGATAATGGTTGGGGTTGGAAACATACTCAACTCTCGCCACTGCAGATTCGTCTTCAGGATCTTTGATTGCTTGTCCTCAGCGGGACAAGAGTAATCGATACCAGAGCCAATTATAAATTGGCTGGTATAAAGCGGCTTTTTCGAAAAAGTACCGGTCTCGCGGCCGACCCACACGCTATGCTCAAAATAGACTCTTTAGTTCTTAGCTGCTCCTGGAAGACAAAAACCTGCATGTTTACAAATGGAGAATCTCCTCAGTTGTTTGACCAAGATAAAGTAAAGTAATTTGAGACAAATGTAAAAAATTAGTAAACAAATTTTAAGAACAAATTTTCTGTAACTTAAATGATTGTTTTCTACTTAGCTCCCTACATTCTGAATCCCAAAAAAGACCTAACTGGGTTCTGTCAAACTCTATCTGCCCAGTTGTGTCTCCATCCATATTCGGTAAAAAAAACTCCAGTCACTTCCTAATAATCCCACCACCACCACTCACTTTGAGTGTCGCAAGTTGTATATGGCTATTCTTACTTTTGTCAATGGCTTAATTTAAACAAGAATCTGTAATGTTAATTAAGTAGATTTAGATGTCATATTTAGTCATGAAACCATAATTGCTAAATGTTTATCCAAACTATGATTGATAGGGTAAGATAAAATATATCAGCAAGTCCCAGTCCTGATTATTTATTTACTTATTAAAAGGTTTTTTTTTTAATATAGTGCCATCAGATTATGTAGCGCCACATACTGGGTGGGTAAGAGGGTCCTGCCACATGCTTACGCTCTATAGGATATTAGGGATTGATACATAAGGACAAGTGCTTTATATCAGACATGGAATAGCCAAAATGTTAAGTAAAAGTGCTCAGTGCTCTGAATGATCTAGTCACACAGCAGTGTTAGTAGCAGGACTGATGATAATTTTAGTATGGAAAGTAAAGTTTTCCAAGTTGTGTTAAACATTTAACAGAAAAGTAAGCCGCATAGGAAAGTGACTGTAAATGGGGTCGGCAACTATTAAACATTAGGTTGTGCAAGTTGATAAGCTTGTCTGAAGAGATGAGTTTTAGGGCAGCGCTTGAAAGTTTGGAGACTAGAGGATAGTCTTAATGGGCGAGGAAGATTGACAGAGTGGAGCAGCTTTAGAAGAGCGTTTTGCAAGAAAAATTGGTCTCACTGCTGCATGCAATATGGATTGTAGGGGGGTAATATTATAATGTGAGAGTCCAATAAGGAAAGCATTGCAATAATCAATGCGGGAGATGATTAGTGCATTAATGAGAGTCTCATAAAGGAATGTATAAAAGTGTAAAATTTGAAACAATGATCTTGATCCAAAGATATGACTGTTGTGCAATCAGATGACAGATACAGAGTCACAAAGTTTCCTGCTCCCCTACGTTAAGTTTTAGCACATTGGCACAATGAAAATGGCTGAGACTGGGAGGGCGGCGTTAACGTACTAACGCCGCCGTCCCAGCGTATCAACTCTCCCTTACGCCGGCGGAAGTTAGGGCAGCCTTCAGCCGGCGTAAGGGAGAGTTAATACGCTCCTACAAGGGGGAGTGTCGGGCCAGAGCAGCGATGTTACGCTGAGCGCTACAGCGCTCAGTGTAACATCGTAGCTCTGGATCAGGCCCAAAGTCCAAGTATATTTTCCACTATCCATTCCAGTCTCAGTTCACTGTGTATTGCACTTCAAAATCAAATCTACAGTGATGGGAGTCCCCACACCGATGGCTGTCTATGAGAAATAGAGACAGCAGAAAGTTCTTTTTTGGCAGTCTCTATTTCGACTAAGCAGCCATTTTAGAATTTTTTTTATGAATTTGTGAGTATGCCGAGTGACATACTCACCATAGAGACAGCAGAAAGTTCTTTTTTGGCAGTCTCTATTTCGACTAAGCAGCCATTTTAGAATTTTTTTTATGAATTGGTGAGTATGCCGAGTGACATACTCACCAATTCAGTTTTAGAAGTGCCACCTACTGGACCCAATGCACCCGCCACCCTCTGACAACACTACTGAAGATGGGTGGAACCTCTCCATTGACTTTTAGGGTTAGGGGGAGGGTTAGTGTTAGGCTCTGGGGAAGGGAGGCTTAAGGTTAAGGTCAGGCTGCAGGGGGAGGGAGGGGGTGCGGGTCAGGCTGCGAGGAAGGAAGCGTTTGGGTAATAGAAGGGAAGGGTTAGCATAAGGATTAGGGAGAGGGCTGGGGTTAGATTCTTCACTTATCTTTCGGAGCACCACTGATCGATTGTTTTGTCTCTTCAAGGCAGAAGCTATCGATTTCCCAGCCAGTTCGAAACTGGCTGGGAGAGAACAGCCCTATCGAAATAGGGCCATTTTTGA
>WWET01003477.1:121334-148786 GCA_011038615.1 Limnodynastes dumerilii | reverse complement strand
GTGCAAAAAGTGCAATATATATATATATATATGTGTACCAGATATCCTAAGACCATAGGCGTATTAAAGTTATCCAGAATAGGAACTGTTGGTTATTACCTCATCATTGAGAAGACCCAATAAAAAAGCACATGCAGGGACAGTAATATAGTGTAGTATTTAAGAACAACATTTATTCCAAAAGTAAATAAAATCTGCATACATCAAATAAAAATAATATAGGCTTATCTGAATATCTCAGCAAAACATCACTCAGGTACCCACCCCAACGCGTTTCATCTGGGATCAGCCCGTGGACTTCATCAGGGATTATATGATTACTGACCGATATAGATTGATTTGAGCGGCCTCCATCTTGGATGTGTGTTTTAAGGCGTGTCTGAGATAGTAGCTGAAAGGGAATGCTGTCTCAGAGTGGCTGTTTTGGAGACTTGGGGACCTCTGCCGTGGGTGAGCTCTCAATTAAAAAAAATATATGATATATTAACCAAAGTAGGGACTCTGATTGTTAGAGTAAGGACCACCAAACATAGAAGCCTTGTAAGTGACTGGTGACTTATCCTGTATCTGCAGATATTTGTAACTAATTCTCTTACTTTTATTTTAAAGATAGAAGATTATATATCCACATATACATATATATATATATCCACATAAAAAAAAGCCAGTGCAGTGCACCTCAATGCACAAAGTGCAGTAATTCATAAAAAAATTAAGAAAAGAGGGCACTCGCCTATTAAACTTTTATTTTATCATAAAGTAGAGCCAATGTTTCAGTCCTTTTGAAGCACTTGAATGAGGATAAGGGAATAGCAAACAAAGGTGTGTTTATTATTGACTTATCCAGATGGATGGACGGACTGACGACAGGTAGATAGCAAAAGAGCTGACAAATCCAATAACAAAACCAGAACCTGTAGCCAAAAACTGAGACCTAATTACATTGGTCTCAACTGACATGCACTAAAATGTAACATACTTGGTTTGATGGTTCAGCATATAACTGTTGCATGTAACATAATTATAATTAATAACTGTGTTGCTGGCCTCTGAGTAGCTAGCAAAAGTAACAGAAGTATGTGAAGGGTCATTTATTCTTAAATGTGATTTTGCAGCTTTCTTAAGTTGGAAATAATTTTAACACAGTCATTCTGAAAATGGTCCATGTGACATTCATAGTTACCCAGTTATATCATCCTGGACACCACATTTACCAACATCATTTGCTTTTCTTCATCATATAAGCATGCATTGGCTTGTAATCAATAGATGAAAAATGAAATTGCGCAGTTTGGTATTGAATGCAAAGAAAGTAGAGATATAGGTAGAGACAAAGGCATCTGTGATATCATTTAAATACTAGTTGTTGCCAGGAAATCTATACAAATTAAACAAATTAACAAGTAACAAACTGATATAGGGGCCGAGAGATTTTGCTCCTTTCTAAGCAGCTGAAAGTTCCTAATATAACGATGTGGCAGTTTTCATAATATAACGATGTGGCAGTTTGCATAATATAACGATGTGGCAGTTTGCATAATATAATGATGTGGCAGTTTGCATAATATAATGTGTATCCACATACTGGAAGCTCATCTCATGTGAGTTTATGGGTGCTCTGTGCATGACTGTCATTGGGGAACTATGGATACTTCTGTAGACCTTTGCACACACATCCACACTGCATTTACCCTATTGAAGTAACCAGCTCAGGGGCAAAGCTGAGCATTAATGTGCTCAATAGCAATTTTCAGAGAAGGCTCTGTTGTATCATGTCCAGGACCCTCCTCTTCTGTGAATGGACAATATTGAAAACTGCGCTGTTCCTTTCAGAGGTTAGTATAGGGAACAGCAGGCAGTGTAAATGCATTAAATCCAGGGGGAAGGAAACATCTGTCTTGGACTTCCCTTACTTTCGGGCCTTATAGTAACAGCATCCACTGCATAATGTGCACCTTAAAAGTGCACAACTATAAAACTCTTGCATTTACATCTAATTGTTTCTTTCTGAAAAACCACGACTGGCAGCAGTTCAGTTTTGAAAAAGGCCCAAAAATGTTTCATGAGCAATAGAATTTGTTCTTTACTTTCTTCTTGTTGTTTTTTAGGCCGCATCTCGTCACATGCAGACTGACTGATCGTCACGTTCATCTCCCAGTCAGCCTCAGCTGTAATGGGATGATCTGCAGTTGTCTTTGAGGCTGGATGGCAGTAGTCGACATCTTCCTCCTAAGCACATGATCACAGCCACCAAGATACAGTGTGGTTAAGAGGAGGATATCAACCACTGACATCCAGCCTTATAGCCCTGGAGCCCTGAAGTTTTCATTTTGTTGTGTGTCAGGACCCTGGGGCAACTGCCCTGGTTACCTCATTCCTAATCTGGCACTCGACATAAACAAAGAAGACAATACCGTAGTTGATGGAATTAAATGGAAGACACAGTCTACTGTTGTTATTGACTATGGATGAATTTCAAAGAAATGCGTATGTATAGTGCACGTGTCATTCAATTCATATTGTTTCTAAATTTACTAAGATTACCCAATCATTTTCCCCTTTTTGTATACTTGCTGTGTGGAGGATCACTTGTCTTCCCAAGAAACATTCTTGCTTCTAAGCTAATAACAATGGCTATAGAAATGATGTTTAATAGGCATCACAAAGATACACAAATATGAATATAATGAACTAATCTTATAACAGAATTTTGAAAAGATAATTTTGTTATTAAATAGATGCTAGGAGGCATATTTAGTGGGAATATAATTCTCATGTATTGTTTTCAGTTTTCACCAATAAGTAATTAAAGTGATGATAACACTGTATGGAGCAACAATCATGATGTATAAACCGCTTTATTGATTTACATGACACAACCTATCAAATTACACTTGTAGGTCCATCTTCTTGTCATGCAATCTACTAAATACAAGGTCTTGGGACTCTGAGGCTGACACGTCTCTCACGTAACAAACTTGAATGACAGGTTTCTACTGCTTGTAACACATAACAGGAATAATGGTTGCATGTGTCATGGTATTTGTTTCACTTCATGTTATAATTATTGTGATCCTTCATTTAATTAGTTACATCATTTCTTGTTAAGGTATTTGGAGAGGAAAAATTCAGATACATAAATATATTGTGAACTAAGCAGGCTCCATGTTTGAAACACTGGAAAATTTTAAAGTTGATGTGATGAACTTGTTGTACTAAAAGTCTAGCTGAAAATTTCTACAATACTGACTTGATGCTGCTAGAAGGAAGCCACTTACTGGAAAAGGTGGATGAAACACACTTCTAACCCACCATTTCTACAAGTACTGTGTCTTACCATGAACTTCGTTATCCAGGAATGATGCCCAGGTCCGTTTTCACCGCAGTAGCTACTGGGTGTGACAGTCTTTTTTGAGTTGAATGTACTTATTGGTTCCCATTTGATTTCTGAGCCTTCTTCATTATATATTCTAAATGATGAGAGTACCATAGATAATGAATTAATGAAATCCAATTTTAAACCAAGGACTGTACAACAGTATTGACACAGGTATACATGCAGGGGCTGATAAAGAGTTGTAAGTACAGTAACTGCAAAAGCAGGAGCAAATCTGTACCTTGGTAAGAACCATGTTGTTCATATGCATGGATCATAATAATTGATAGGTAACTCCTGTCACTTGTAAGTTTTCTGACACACAGAAGTCACAGAAGTGATTATCATTTCTATTATTATGGAATATGCGAACTATTAGTTTTGCTATAGTTGTAACAAATATAATGGAGATATACTCTATATCTATTTTCTTTTCTATTATGATTAATTAAAGACATACATGAGAATAAATAGTAGTAGTATTTTAGGGGAAAGATTAAGAAATAGTGAAGGGGTTTGTCTTTAGGGGAAAGATTAAGAAATAGTGAAGGGGTTTGTCCTATAAATTGAGTTCTAGAATTTGTGATGTAGTTATATTTGAATTCAGGGGAACCACAAATCACTCTGAAAGGGAAAATTCCATCCAAGAAAATGGGTGAATTTCATAGGGTATTTCACAATAGGAACAGTTACAGACATTAGAGCAAATAAAAAGTAATTATGTGCCTGTATATTTTGCAAATAGTAAATTGCTTAGGTACAAAACAGTGACGACTGTTCCATAGCTCATTACTCTGGGGACAGAAAGGAAGATGGGACAATTATTGCATACGCTAGCAAGCAGGGTGGCCATGTAACAAGTAAGAACAAATATTTAAAAGCTTTGGATTCTTTTGTTGTTTTGTAAAGCAGCCAGAGAGTACTCCACAGAATGAGGTAGCTCTTGTAGTGGGCTTACACTCCTGATTGGAACAGGCTGCAGTCCCATCTGTATTTATAAGGCATCAAGCCAGATTCACATTGTGTCAGAACGATGAGGCTTTTTAAGGAATCTTTCTAAGCAGGTTTTAGGAAGATTGATTCAATATGATGTTTGCTGACTGTTCCCACTATAGATATTACCACTGTAAAAGCACATACAGTTACGTTCAAGCAAACATGGAACATGGAACCTGTATCTTTATATTCGTTAGACATTGTATGGGTTATTATTTTTGTAATACAACTTTTAGCATATAGGGCAGTATCCTGTCATCTGCACGTGTTCTGTACATACAGAGGGCTGGAAGTCTGTATGGAAGAGGGAATTGCATTCAGGACGCGTTCTCCGCAAAGAAAATGATATTTCCGAAAGTGTCTCTAATTAGAAGGTTTTTTTAAATGAATGAGTAAGTTGGCTGAATTTATTTTTGCATACTTACCCATTCATTGGCTTTTCGACACCCGCCATACACCCCGCCATAGACTCACCGCACTGGACAAAAGGGGTCTAAGGGGAGTCTTAGGGTTAGGCTGTGGGGAGGGGAAACTTAGGGTCAGGCTACAGGAAAGGAAGTCTTAGGGTCAGGTGTTAGGGTAATGTAAGAGATTAAGACCACACATACGCAATCTACGCATGGAAAAGATACGTAGTTTACGTTATAAATTTACTGTGCATGCGCAGAAGTCAAAAATGTTACATTCCAGACGTATATGTTATAGGTCCGGGAGTCTGCATACGGCCTGGTATTCTCAGCCAGAGAATATGGGTTACCAGGCATAAAATCACATATGAGCAACACTGCTAAGGGATTTACCATGTTCCCTCTGTCTGTAGTTCAGGGAACAGGCGTACTTTCTTATCCAATGCTTTTTCCCTGTGTCAGTGGCTCCGATTGTGATGATAAATACCAGTCTCTACATGTTTGGTCGGGTATCAACTTCATCAGGGGGTGTGACTAGAGATTATTTTCAGAAGCTGGAATAGTGGTCAGTCCAACTTGTGTCCAATCAAATAGTATCCAATAAATTCCAAATTGACACCTTATATTAAAATTAACCAGACATCACCTAACAAGGCTTCCCCACTACATTCAAGTTTAATCTAGAGTTACTAGGGTAGATCCAGAACTAGTTACGACAGGGGAAATACGCATGCTGGGTGCGTAATTTCCCTGTCATCCTTATTACACGTGCATACCGGCAGGCGTATGTAATTTTGTTACGTATGTCTAGTGGTACGCAAAAAGGGCTGACCTCTACTATACGCTGATTGTAGTAGATCTATGTAGTAGAGGCGGAGATAGACATGTAAATTAGGGGTTGGGGCGGGGGAAGCCCTAGTCCTAATATTTAAGGTAGGAATCTGGATATGTAAGTTTCAAGATTTATGCGTGGGTCTGGATCTGGCCCAATGATTATAAAAAAGTATTAAAACATATTTAAGATCATGTTAATACAAAAAATGCAAAAACTTCAAAGAGATGAAAAACATATACTAACTAACTGAAAATAACTAAAAAAGCAATAACCAGTATTAGAAAAATGGGACAATTTCAAATTTGCCCAGAGACAATGGGCCAGATCCAGAACTAAGCACGACGGCGAAATTACTCAAGCTGCTTGTGTAACTTCGACTGTTTGTACATTCTGTGCATGCGCATGGCAGATGTTATGCATCGTAATTCTGATCGGTCGTAACTATTTCGTAAATACTTATGAAGGGGCGTGTCAACCCTACAATAGCCGTAATTACTCAATGGAGGTGGAGGGAGCCGTTTAAATTGTACAGAATGGGCTGGGTTAGGCAGTTACGAAGAAGCATGGTTACACTTGGAAAATTTAAGGTAGGGTTTGGTAATCGTAAAACAGCTAAATTTCAAGCGACCAATCGGCGTGCCCGGGGGAGTGCTTACTACTTGATCGTGATCGTACTTAAAGTGCACCTAGCTCTGGATCTGGCCCAATGGGACATGTTGCAATGTGAGGAGTGCAAATTCATTCATGCTTTTTTGCATGTGGGGATAATTCTGGCTGATATTACTTATTCCACACAAATACTGAACTGAACATTATTTTAAGACTTTAAATTTAGTGTTGAGCCACAAATCTTTGCCTAACTTATTCCTTATGCACATATTAAATTAGGTTCCCTGTGCAGTTCATAGTTTTTGCCAAGGTGCATATTTGCTTTTATTTTACTTCTACTATTTCATTTTATTTCCAACTCTGGATAAGCCCCAGTGTGTTTAGCATGTGTATCCAGTATGTCTCACGCTGAACCAGTTTCTTTAGCCTATCATTTCCTCTTCTATCCTTTGAAGCATACATATAGCCTTGTTCAACAAAGAGTTTTAGCACAATGGGCCTGATCCAGAGCTACGAAAATTCGCACGGCGGGTATCCAGTATGTCTCACGGTGAACCAGTTTCTTTAGCCTATCATTTCCTCTTCTATCCTTTGAAGCATACATATAGCCTTGTTCGTCAAAGAGTTTTAGCACAATGACATTGTATAAAGACTATGGTTAGTGGCCTTATTTATAATGTTCCTATAGTGCTCCAAAGCATGAATTTTAAGTGCCTGTTTTGTCTTGCCCACATTACTATAACCATATCTGCACTCTAATAAATATGGGCTGCATCCAAAATTAATAACTTCAGGTTGTTTAAGTGTGATAAAAAGCCTGAAATTATGTACTGCACAGATGTGGGTCCCGATTGCTTCTGCCTCAAAGAGTGTTCAACCCTCTCCCTAATCCTTACCCTAACCCACCCCTTATATTACCCTAACCCTAACCCTCCCTTCCACATAGCCTGACCCTAACCCTCCCTGACACACAGCCTGATCCTAACCCTAACCCTCCCCTTCCATAGCCCTAACCCTAACCCTGCCCTTCTATTACCCTAACCCTCCCCTTCCATGGCCCTAACCCTCCCCTTCTATTACCCTAACCCTCCAATTCCATATAGCCTGACCCTAACCATCCCTTCCCCCCTGCCTATCCCTCCCCTTCCACATAGCCTCACCCTAACCCTCCCTTCCCCCCTGCCTAACCCTCTCTTCCACGCAGCCTGACCCTAACCCTAGCCCTCCCCCTAAGCCTAAAAGTCCCGGTGCTGTCGTTTTTCCAAAAATGAAAAAAGAAAAAAAATCTAAAATGGCTGCCATTTGAAATAGAGACAGCCGAAAAGGAACTTTGGAATGCCCTTACACTTACTATTTCGTAGCCCACGCTCCATGCGTATCTCAGGGCGTGACTGAGACTGATCCAGGTTTTCCATTGGGGAAGCTGCGGATGAAGCAATACCTGGTGCTGGAAAGTAAACATCTTTAGATTTTTGACAATTAATTTTATTAGCTGTTAGTATTCACAAATGACCTCAAGTGATGGTTCATCTAATTAAGTTGCATTGAGAGCACCTGTTTTGCAAGTATGTACTGCAAAGAATAACAAGAATAACAGTACCACAATTATTATCTATGAGTATATCAGTATGGGAGAAAAGGGGTTGGATTAATCTTTGGGGAGGTTGGCTGTCATCTGGGGGGAGGGGATAAAGAAATCAAGCGTTTAGGAGAATCAATTTTTGAAGTCATCCATGTATTGGAAAGTTAATTCCTGGATTTGCTTTGTTGATTATTTTCTAATGCAAATTAGTATTGTTATGAGGAGAAGTATGAGGGAAGAGGTATAATCTGTGATATGTTAGAGTTTTTTTTACTGGTTAAATGATTGCACACTTAATAAGCATTTTACATGCTATGCTTTATATTTAGTTGGTTTGGTTTTATACAGGACAATGTTCTACAACATACCTCTAGGCTAAGTAAGAACTATCTGACAGATGGAGAATGATAGAGTGCTGCTTCAGATAACCTGGCCCACAGTCACATGACCTAAACCCAGCCAGATGAGATGGTTTGGCTTTTGTTGGACTAGTGAATATAGTGAAACAGTTACCATTTATGGGAGCTCTTTCTAGAGTGTTGGAAAACCATTGACAGTACTTTATATTTCTAGAACAGGCATTTTCTCACTGAAATGGTGACTTGTGTATACACTTTCTAGACCTTGGAAGCAAATTTTTATGTTTTACATGCAATATTTGTAGATGAAAGAAAAGCCCACAAGTGTTAATCTTGTACTCATCTGTATATGCTATAAGTGCTTGTGCATCTAATGGAAAAAGCATGTTCTCATTGTTAACTTGAATACACTTGTCTGTCTTTTTATGCCTAGACCCCAATTTCTGGCACAATAAAGAGACACTCATGATCAAGCTTGTTTCAGAGGTTAGCACATGCTGTATATATGTATGTTATATTGTTGTTGCAGTCTGGTGGGATAGATTTGCTTGCACATGTCTGGTTCTGTTTTGAGTAGAAAAAAGAACATCATTTTTGTTTAAGATCACTTAATTAGGTGATAACAACAATTCCACGACCTTGTTTCCAAGCAATTTTGAGAATTAAAAAAAACCCATACACATTCCATCTTCGCTTGGATGGGAAACGTGTGCTGCCCTGGATGAACTAATAACTGAACTAAAAGAAACTACTTAATGTAACACTTCCATTATGGGGTGTTTGAATATTTTTATATTCACAAATCAGAATGAGTTAGATACGGGAGTCTCCGCACCTATCTCATCTGACCTGCCCGCAACTCGCCCCTGGTTTTAGGATTCTTATGGCTATTAGGAGTGCAATAGGGCTTCCTTAACTAGCCATTTCTACATTCCTTCTTAAGAAGGAAAATACAACTGGAGATCCCTTCCCTACGCCCTCCCTGGCTAATTAAAATCCCTGACCCCACCCACTTTTCCTAAGAGGCCGCCGTGGCACACCTCTACCTTCTTAAATATCTACATGCGGTCTTTGAAGACTGCACATACTTAAATGGTACGCAGATTGTGTAAATTACCTACTTCTCATGCGTAGTAGGTCATTTCATAAAAGATCGTTCTTAAGATGCCGGAGCTTCTTAAGCTTGAATACGATCCTCTATGTTGCTATCTTTGTTTTTATTGAACTACTTAATTTGATTGATAAGAGATATAATGACAGAATTTAAAGACTTAGGGCCTGATCCAGGTATAGCGTATCTCTGTGCGCCTTTGTACTGTACATGCACAGAACAATATGCATACAATTACAGCGATTCAGACTAGAAGGAAAGAAGTAGATGAAAGTAGTTAATGAAAAGTTATTATGTGTTACATAGAAAGTGACGGCAGATAAGAGCCACATGGCCCATCCAGTCTGCCCAGTTGTTTATTTAAAACTATACTGACCCTAGACCCTATTTACTCTCAATTTAGTTTAAGATTTAGGATATCATTATATTTATCCCAAGCATGTTTAAATTGTTCTACTGTGTTAGCCTCAACCACCTCAGATGGGAGGCTATTCCACTTATCTATTACTCTATCAGTGAAGTGATTTTCCACACATTTCCTTTGAATCTACCACCCTCCAGTTTATATTCATGCCCTCGTGTTCTATTACACCTTTTCTTTTGAAAAATGCCACCCTCCTCTAGCTGGTCACAACCCTTGATGTATTTGAAAGCTCATGTCCTCCCTCTCCCTTCTCTAGAAGACTTACTCTAAAGACACATACAAGGACGGGGAAAGAACTGAACTGTGGAGAAATACTGATGTTTAATTCCAAATATGGGTTCTGAACAGGGGGCTGTATGAAAAATAAAAGGGTGAAACTTGCCGCAGTTGGAGTGATAATGCAGTTTGAAACAACTGAGGTCTTAGAAAGGTGCTGTGTTTAAATATCACTCATCTCTTCCAAAAAATGACTCTCCAATCAATAAAGCAAACCACAATTAGTGTCAGAAGGCAACTTAGTGTGATGGCCGAGTTGTTAATTTACAGAGAAGCTTATATGTAAAACATTCTCTAATCACTGTGTCACTGTGTTCCTGCAAGTTAGCAAAATCCAGATCCGAGCATTAATAAAAGTGCACAGTTTACAGCAAGACATTTTCAACAGCTTCAGGGCATATCTAAGTACCAGTAGCTGCTGACAGCAGTAGCTTATAACCCCAACCCTGTCCCCCCTGCCTTCCTTCCTCCACTCCAAAACCATTACTCTTCTCTTTTATTTCTGGATGAGGGCATAAAGATAACTGAGGGGTATGACATTTGGGCCGAAGGCAGTTAAACCCTGGGTTGGGAATGATAGGCCTGAGGGTTTGTTTAATTGTTTGGCTGACATGCAATGGCAGGGTAAGGGGAGGGTCTAGTTAGGGGGGTGTTATAAAGCCACTGCTCCCTGCCTCTTCCCTCTTCGCCCGCCAGGACATTTCACCCACCCTCGCTTCCTCCCTGAATTTGGTCTTGTTGTCGGTGGGGTGCTTTCCACTCCACGTTAAGCTGCGGGATGGCAGGAAGGCAGTGCATAGCTATCCTGTTAGTCTGGGGACCAGGCTTTACACAGCCCGGCGGATATCTTCTCCCTTAAGCCACGTAATTGGGTTTCTTTGAGGGGCGGGCCAGGGTACAGTAGATTAATTGGGAGCACCCTGTCAATTTTATCATGGGCTGTTGCTCGGTGTCCTATGCAAGTGGGGTGGTAGAAACCCCCACTTTGGTTTAAATGGACGCTAGCTTTTTGGTGGGTGGTAAGTGCCCCACCTTATTAATTTTTAGCTATTGGTTATGCGTAGCTAATCGTTAAATCCTGCACTACCTTCTTCCGTCACCATCCGTGTGGTATTGTTTACTTTGTTGTTATTATTAGTTTATTGTTTACTGTTCTTTATTTATTTTGTAACAATAAACTTAAAGGCTCGGTTGAGTCCTTTTATGCAACCTGGTGTAGTTACTGTTTAAAGTGAGGGTTACGGTAAAGGGTGGGAGGGGTTCACAACCGGGATAGGGCCAATAGGGCCGTTCGCTCCCAGCCAGTTCTGAACTGGCTGCGATATGCCTCAATGAGGCATAGCAATCCATCCACGGAGCACCAAACACAGTGCTCTGAACGGTAAGCAACCCCACTCCCTCACCCTAACCCTAAGTCACACCCCCACAGCCTAACCCTAAGTCACCCCCCCCCACAGCCTAACCCTAAGTCCCCAGTCCCCCCTCCCACAGCCTACCCCTAAGTCACCCCCCCACAGCTTAACCCTAAGTCCATCCCATCCTGCAGCCTACCCCTAAATCTCCCACCCCAGCCTAACCCTAAGTCCCTGGAGAGGGTTATTCACCTCTCAGGTGATCTGGTCCGGCAACGGCACTTGCGGCTTTTTCGAATGTGAGACACCGCAAATTTTTTTTTTTAATGAATCGGTGAGTATGCAATTCGTATACTCACCCATTCATTTTCGGGAAAAGTTGCAATGGAAAGTATCGTTGTGGGGACTCGCAACGCTCCTTACACCAATGCAAACTAAACTACCACCTCTTAATTCACGGCAAATTCGCCATTTCCCTCCAGATCAGAGTAAGTTAATCACATTTAGGGGCTGATTCAGAGTTGCACTTACACCTTTTTTTAGGTGCAAGTGCAGACCTGAACAATACCATGTTGAATTTCAAGGGGAGGCAATTTTAAATTGTGAAACCAAAATTAGAATTAAGATGTGAAGTTTCTTAGCACAACTCTATTTTATAGAATAAACATAAAGCTATGCAGTAATTGAGTTCTATGTGTAAAAGTAAAGTGTTTCCCTGCATGCAAAGTAAGTGTAAGTGCAGTTCTGAATCAGCCCCTAACTCTCTAGCCCAGTTTAAAAATCACTCACCTGCCCTCTGTGTGTTCTGTCTCCTCCTTCACAACAACTTCCTTCAGCAGCTCTCTGGGCATAATTAATGATAATAAATGGCCCTTTTGATGTTTAGAGAGTCATCCAAGGAGCCACTGACTTGTTTCACTTTCTTCATCATTACTTTAACATACCCTCCAACTGTACCTATTTAGCAGGTACAGTACCGGTTTTTAATGGTCTGTAACGGCTAAAAGGGCTCCTGAACCGGATTCTGGCACCAGCTGTTCCCTCCCCGTATACTCCTTTTCCAGCTCTTCTGCATCTGATCACTATAGCAGAGCTGCAGGGACAGATTTCTACAGCTCTGTTATAGTGAAAAGACCCTCTCCTGTGAGTGCTTAGCACATATGATAAGGTGTAAATGAGATTTTACACCTTATCATACATGCAAATGAGAGCAGATTAAAGCCACGCCCCTTCACAGGACAAGCCACACCCCCAAGTGTACCGATTTTCTATTATAAAATGTTGGAGGGTATGCTTTAATATCTATCTTTTTCAGATAGTCTGTAACTTCAACCAAGGTATTTCAGCTATGTTGTTTTTATAAAGGAGAAAAATATTCATGTGTTGTAGACCCATAATGACAAGTGTTCCATGATTGATTTTTACAGTAATGACATAGACAAGAAATGTATATTTTTAAGAAGATTTGTCTAAAAGCATGAGTATTATAACAAATGACTTCTGTCCCAAAATATAAACTATTATGTATCAAATTAAGCAAACATATTGCAAAGAAAAATAAACACTTTTATAAATGAAATGGTTACATAGTTTGCTGTCCCTAACATTAGTCTTTTGTTCAGCAATACACTGCACAATAGTTATACGGATCAGCCCAACAAATAGCTCAGTAAATATTGTGCAGTGTATTGAGACTACCAATACAGAAAAACATGCCTGAAATCTGTGTCACCCAACTGATGATAAGTATGCTTGATTTAGGTAATTTACTGATTAAGGAAGTGCATATTGGATCACCAGATAATATGTGTTAGCTTTATTTTTAAAAGCATAAAATGAACCCAAATTTTAGACCTCAGACTAAAACTATGGGTCCGATCCTCGGTTCGTATGTCAGGGGAATTACGTACAACGCGTACGTAATTCCCCTGTCTTAAAGGTGTATGCGCACAACCTTCTTACGATGCCGTAAGGGTCAGCGTACGTTATGTACGCCGGCTTTTACGGGAAAACGTTGCCCCCCTTTATGACAGTCATATTTCTGCCATCAAGGAAGAGATAGACATGTTAATGAGGGGATGGGGCGTGGGAAGCCCCGTTACAACCAGGTTTGTGGCCGTAAGACCGTAGACCTGGTCGTAAAACTTAAGGTAGAAATCTGGACACGTAAGTGTCCAGATTTACTACCTAGAGCGGCATGCACTTCTCGCTATAAAAACGGGCTTAATGACCTTGCGCACCCTTATGGGTGCGTGTAGGTCAGGATCCAGCCCTATGTTACCAGAGAAATAATCATGCTCAAGGGAATTATCATCTTGTTACGTGCTGCTGTGATATTCATAGCAGCGTAAACTTGTTCTCTCCCGGCTGATCAAGTAGATCCTGATTGTTGCTAGGCAGCCAGGATGCTGGTCTCTTAGATACCTGGATGACTGCAATCATGGTTGTTTCTAAGCAGGCAGGTTGCTGTGTAAACTGCACAGCCATAGCTTCTATTCAAGGTGCTAGCATGATTGTAAGGGATCAGCTGGTGCCTAACATCCAGGATTTAGACCAATCAGAGCTGGAAGGCTCTCCAGCTCTGATTGACTGTTCAGTGTTAAAATAACCATCATAGAGAACTTTCCCTTGCTGGTGATATTGGACCAGATCCAAACCTACGTACGCAACCAATTTTACGCTAGCTGGTAGCATAATTTCAGCTGTTTGTACATTCTGGATCTGGCCCATTGTCCCTTGCTCTGGATAGTCTGCTCCAGCTATTATCTTTTTGCCTTGTTACCTCTGGACTTCCTGTTCGTTGCTTTGCTTGCTGGCTCTGCTCCTGCAGATTGTCTGATCTTGTCCTGCCTCTGTCTTGTCTATCTGCTTATGTCCAAGTCCTTCTGCCTCCATTGTATCTGTTTCTCATTACCTTGTAGCTGTCTGGATCCTGTTACCTTGTATTTGTATACCTACCTGTAGACCACTACAAATAGCTAAATATTACTAAGCTATAAGCTGCATACATTACCAGACCCACCTTGCAAATGCATATTGAACTTGCATATTAAACTTGCTTTCACCCTTACCTTTTTTTGTTAAACACCAATTATCAGACTTGTATTTAGTATTGTATTACATTCTGTAGATAGCTTGCTATCTGTGCCTATTTCCCTTCAGTCGATTTTAAACAAACCTAAGACTTTGACATACTCATAAGTCATTGGGCCTGATCCAGAGCTACGAAATTTCGCACGGCGGGCGAATGCGTACGTTCGACCGTGCGAATAAACAAGCACGCCCCTAACACTCCCATAGTAAAGTACCTGCTTACGGCGGCTATACCCTACACTGGGTACTACCGTCGGCCGTACGAATTTTCGCCCATAATACGCAAAGCGTACGGGCTTAGCACGCCCATACTGTACAATTTAAATGGCTATCCCCGCCTCCGTGTAGTAAAACGAGCGCCCAGGCGACCGTCGTACTGAACGCACGCCCCTCGAGCGAACATTTCGCTCACAATACGACCGCTATACGCTCATGTCGTCCAGCCGACCGGAAGCTGTCATGCTGGGCATGCGCAGTGCGAATTTTCGTACGAAAATACGCAAAAAAACGTCGTACGCTCGCTCGAAATCGGCCAATTTCGTAGCTCTGGATCAGGCCCATTGTCACAATATGAGATGGAAAAATAAGTTTTGAAAGAAAGAAAAGAGAAATTTAAAAAAGTATTTTAAAAAATTATATACAGTGACACTATAAAGTACATAGTAAATGATTTATTAAAGGCAAAAAAGGCTTCTTGTTTTGTTTGCATTACTGCTTTAAAATGAACAGGAAGGACTTTTTAAATAGAACCCTTTGTCTCCTTTGGGAAGCATTATTATACCCAATATATAATATAGTAGATTATCTAATGTTTAGATATTGATGAAGTAGTTCAGTCTAGATTACAAAGGTTATTTAGAAATACAGGAAACATAGCAATACAAATAGTGTTTAAATTGGAGCACTATACAGTGGTATACTGATGGTAATACAATGGGATGCAATTGCCGCCTTAAAGTTCTGATTCCGAAATAGACAGCCAAAAACTAATTTTTGTCTGTCTCTATTTCGATAATAGCGCTAATATTTTAAAATTTTATTAATAAATGGGTAAGTATGGCGCAGCAGACCAACCGCACCAGATCGTACAGGTAAGTACATCGATGTGAGGTCTATAGGGAGTAGTCTATGGAGAGTCTTAGGGTTAGGCTGCGGTAGGGGAATCTTAGGGTTAGGCTGCGGGAAGGGGACACATAGGGTCAGGCTGCGGGTAGAAGAGTCTTAGAGACAGGCTGTGAGTAGGGGAGTCTTAGGGTCAGGCTGCAGGGAAGGTAGTCTTAGGGTAAGGCTACAGAGAAGGGAGGGTTAGGGTAATGGAAGGGTAGGATTAGGATAATGGATGGGGAGGATTAGGGTTAGGGTAATGGAAGGAGAGGGTTAGGGTAAGGATTAGGATAAGGATTGGGGTTACATTAATACTCACCATTCGCCGTTGCATCTTCCTTCATTGGTGGATCGATTGCTTCTTATCGGTGAGGCAGAAGCAATCAATTTTCCAGCCAGTTTGTAACTGGCTGTGAGAAAACGGCTCTTTTGAAAACCCACACCCTAAAACTATATATCTTCATTTTCTTCTATAATTTTATGTTTTTATACTGCTTATTATTGTCCATTTCTAAATTTCCTTTTTGAATACTGATAGAAACCTTAAAATATATTGGATATTGCAGCTAGCGTAGAAAGAGAGACATCTGGGGCTAGATTTACTAAGGTCAATTTAAATCGCCCCCATTTAAATCGTCCCCATAAAATCGCCCCACATCGATGGAGTTGAGGGGCTATTTTTCCCCCCAAAGCTCAGGTTTTACCATGGGGCGATTTTGTGGGGCGATTTGTAAACTCCAGCAATGTGTGGCGATTAAACTCCAGCGAGTTTATGTTAAACTCGCTGGAGTTTAACCTCACTGGAGTTCCTGCCCGTGGAAAAAAGAAATGGCTACCGCCGCAAGTACTTACCCCTTGGCATGCAGCTGCATATAGTACTATAAGCTTCAGCATGGCGAGGGTTATGGCATGCTGCCGGCAGAATATTGTGTCCTTTACAGTGTGAAAAAAATTTCTTAGTGCACCTATAAAAAAGATTACATGACCTCCCTTCCTATTTCTACAATTCAGTGTATCCTCCATTCCTATTATTAATATGAGAAGCACCTTTAGGTCATTAGCTAGTTTAGAAGCCGTTCCGTTAGGTGCTTTAATAAGTTCAACATATGTCTCCTTCATTACATAAATTGTTACACATATATCCCCAATAATATGTATATTTTATACATATTGACGTTGTGAAAAAATGTCAATAAAAGCCATGCCTAAGTGGAAAAATAAATATCAACATAAAAAATGCATTTTTCACATTTTAATAAGCAAAATCAAAATAGTAATGGTACTTGAAGGTAGCCAATCAATGTAACAAAGCAATGAGAAAGGCAAGTCAGATGCTTGGTTGCATAGGGAGAGGAATAAGTAGCAGAAAGAGAGAAGTAGTGATGCCCCTTTATAAATCATTGGTACGCCCTCACCTAGAATACTGTGTTCAGTTCTGGAGGCCATATCCAGAAAAACATAAATACATTAGAGACTGTGCAAAGAAGAGCAACTAAAATGGTCCATGGCCTGTGTAACAAATCATACCAAGAAAGGCTAGAGGAACTAAACATGTATAGCTTGGAGCAGAGAAGGGAGAGGGGGGACATGATAGCAGCTTTCAAATACATCAAGGGTTGTGACCAGCTAGAGGAGGGTACCATTTTTCAAAAGAAAAGGTGTAATAGAACACGAGGGCATGAATATAAACTGGAGGGTGGTAGATTCAAAGGAAATGTGCGGAAAAATTACTTCACTGAAAGGGTGATAGATAAGTGAAATATTCTCCCATCTGAGGTGGTTGAGGCCAATACAGTAGAACAATTTAAACATGCTTGGGATAAATATAAGGGTATCCTAAATTGTAAACCAGATTGAGGGTAAATAGGGTCTAGGGTCAGTATAGTGGAGATTTTTCTTTAGTAAATCCGGAGACTTGCAAATCGCTGGTAAAGTACAGCAAACACCAGCGATTTTACTCAATTCACCCTTAGTATATCTAGCCCAAGGTTCCAGTTCTAGAATAACTACAAGTTTGAACAAAAACATTTCAACCAACCACCTTTCCTCCAAAGGTTCAATGCATCTCAACCCAACAAAACAAGAGTCTATGGACGGGAGGCACAGCCTGTGTATCTACATGAAACAGAAGATGAGAGCTGCTGATGAGGAGAGTCTGTGCACTAAGACATAAAGGTACCCAATACAAAGCTCTCTTTTAAAATGCCAGTAGATCTCTTTAACAATTTCAGCGTCTCAGAAATCCATGCTGGCTGTTGATTTTATTGTTATGTATAGCATATTGTTAAATATAGTCCCAACACAACTCACAAATATCGTTTCCAGCTGTAGATGCTAAACTTTCTGATCTATAGTTACTCAGATAGAGACCTTAATATTTTGACTATAGCTAATACATTTTTTTTTCTCAATTCATCATTGAAAATGTTTTAAGGAAATACATTAGAAATAATGGATTAGCCTATAAAAGAGCTAAGTACACTGAGGGTGCATTAATATAAATGCTATTGTCTAGTTCTTTTATTGACATAAATGTTGTCTAGCTGTTTTATTTGAAGACTTGTGATAGCTTTAATTCTGCACATTCTTTGGTGCCAGAGACATCATATGAATAATAAAGTTTTACTTCAAAAGTGCAGACAGAACGACAATAATATATTAGTCTGCCTTTTGTCAAGAGTGGTAAATCCTTAATTGCATTTTTGTGAAATGAATATTAGTACTTCATATACCAGTGGATTCTTGAGGGTTTTAAGATTTGTCTTAGTGAAGTTTACTAAGATTCTTATGAGGTTAAGCTACAAGCAACTAATCACTTGTGTTCTCCCATTCTGACCAATGCAAGTAATGTGACTTTGTTAATAACTTTTTTATGGAAACATAATCATACTTTTTTAATCTTCCACAGAAAAATGTATTGATAACTTTGAATAATTTCTTAATAATGTCTTGGATTGAGATGTTTCTGGTAATATAAATTATCAAATATTTAAATGTAAATACTAAAAGTTTTTACTAGTTATGGTTACATGGGATCATGTTGTCCCTTTTCCCCATGATCCCCTCCGGTGTTGTCCCCCTTCCCCTTCATCTCTTCCTGTGTTGTCCCCCTTCCCCATCATCTCCTCCTGTGTTGTCCCCCTACCCCATCATCTCCTCCTTTGTTGTCTCCCTCCTAATCATATCCCCAATGTTGCCCCATCACCTTTATTTTTTTTATGCAATGAAAAGTGCAGAGAGCTTACCTGCACTATGCATGCTCCTCTGCCGGCTCCTGGTGGCACACAGTTTCCTGCTTCATTCGTGTGAGGTCATTACGTCACACGCATGAAGCAGGAAACTCTCTGCACCGCCAAGAGCCGGCAGACTGTCAGACAGCTGCCGGACTCTCTACTTGCATTGTGGCCAGGATACCACAATGTTTACGCGGCACCCCGGTGATAGTGACGCGGAACCCCAGGGAGCCTCGACACACAGTTTGGGAACTGCTTGCCAAGGACTAGATTTACTAAGCTGTGGGAAAGGAAAAGTGGAGATGTTGCCCATAGCAACCAATCAGAATCTAGCACTCACTTACTGATCACATACTAGAAAATGTTAGCTAAAATCTTATTGGTTGTTATGGACAACGGGGCTGATTCAGAGATGCGATTGCGAAAAGATCGCAAATATACGCATCTAAAATGACACTTAGGATCTTAAATGAACGCTACCACGTCACTTAAGATCCCAAATGACAGCGTAGAGTTAGGGCTAGTCAATGGTGGTCTAAGTTTAAGATCCACCGCTGTTTGCAAGGCCTGCTACTCTTTATGCAGTGGGCTGGAACCTGCTAGGATCTTAACATTAGATGCGTATATTTGCGATCTTTTCGCAATCGCATCTAATGTTAAGATCTTAGCAGGCCTTGCAAACAGCGGTGGATCTTAAACTTAGACCACCATTGACTAGCCCTAACTCTACGCTGTCATTTGGGATCTTAAGTGACGTGGTAGCGTTCATTTAAGATCCTAAGTGTCAGCCCGCGCCCACTTTCACTCATTTCCCTGCCTCCCCCCGCCCATTTCCATGCAAATCCTTAAGATCTTAAAGATTTGCAGCACTTAAGATCTTAAGTGCTTGCGTGCGATTCAAACTTACGCTCTTAGCGAATTTACGCTTCTAACCGCTACGTAGACGGCGTTGCACTATTACTACTCATGCGCAGTAATGCGAAATTTCTAAGATCTTAAATATACGCTCCTAAGTGCCGTGGAAATCGTATCTCTGAATCAGGCCCAACATCTCCACTTTTCCATTCCCCCAGCTTAGAAAATCAGGCCTTAAGAATTTTACATTTCAGTAGAAAACAAAATGTATTATGATGGACTCCAATTAATGTGGATAAAATGTAAACACTGACATGTGGAAAGAGTATGACTTCAGCAAAACTAAAATGCAAGTCTGTATCTGCTGTCTGGTCCCAGTCAGACCTATGACAGAAACGTTCCATTTAATGAATATAAACATACTCTAGCTTTGCAAAGCTGTTGGTTTAGAAAAAAAAAAGAAAACAAAAAAACCCCTATTTAAAAATATATCTAAAAAAAAAATCATCCAAGTTCTTTCTCATTTGGAAAAATACATTCGTGCCCAATGAACAGGCATTTCATTATAAATCAAGCATGTTTTATTAGACAAGAGAAGGTTGTATATTGGAAAAGTGATGCTACAGTATATTTATTTAGTAAAAAATAGAATACTTTGACCTAGATTTGAGCAGTAGAAAAACACAAGCAAATAACCTGATAATAGAATAACTGATAGAGTGAAATGAACATGAACTATTTTTGGATTGTAACATTGCATTTTTGAAACAGATGTTATAGAGGTATGAAAAAAAGAGGGGAATATCTTGGCACAATATTACTAAAAATAAATAAATATAAATAAAAATGTAAGACATTACTAGAGATTCTAATTTATCATTTACCTTTTAAACTGTGTGACTGTGTTTGTATAATAGATATCAGTTGTGTTGCCCCCCCTTTAATAAAATCCCTGATTGGTTTACCATGAAGTCATTCTTTAGGGTATTGGTGAAGCAGTCTCCAACTCAATTCATAAGGTGTTTTTAAGTAGGGTTATAAAACCACAACCGTGTAGCAGGATAGACTGTGAACTATAAACAACTTGTCTCTAAGGAACGTTTCAATCTTAGTAAGATGGTAATATAAACCCGCGCTTCACCAGCACAAAAAGCCTTTTACAGTGTTTCTCTGCAATTCATTAGCTTTCTTCAGAGGGTAATGCCGGTCATAAACTATGCAATAATCAGATCAATTATTGTATGGTGTGTGGCATGGATTGATTTATTGGTAAGCTGACTAAATGAGCCAAAATTGCTCCTGTCAATAATTGAAGTGTTTGGTCAGTCCCAAACAATCCAACCATTGCTGGGCTGATCCTACTGGGGTCAGTGCTGATCAGTGGGGAGACTGCCCCAATTATTGGCCAGAATGTGACCGCTATGCAATATTCTTAGTGGCTTCTTAGTGTGTTGCCAACTTTAGTGTAATTCCAGACAATGTACAAAACAGTTTAAAGAGATAAAGAATTAGATGAAAGGTTTTAACTGATCACCTATAATATAAATGACATGCTGCAGCGATCCCTATTTCAACATTGATACCGCCAATAGCTTAATTAGGGCTGTATCAGAATAGTTTCATATCAGAATGGGTACAATGGCGAATGTTCCTATTTCAGCCAGGTACCCATTCCCAATGCCGAATTGTACTCTCCCTAATAAGAGGCGGTTAAGGTCAGGGTGCTGGAAGGGGATGGTTATGTTTAGACTGTTAGAAGGTGATTGTTATGGTTAGTGTGTGGGATGGGGATGGTTATAGTTAGGGTTAGGGGACTTTTAAGGTTAGGCTGTGAGAAGAGGATGCAAACTCTTCCAATAAATTTGGGCACCTAGCTGCATTGAACTTAGCTGCTGTTTGCCTGTCTTCTACTACATTCCATAATAGGCAGCATGGTGGCTCAGTGAGTAGCACTTGGGCCTCAAAGTGCTGAGGTCATGAGTTCAAATCCTGGACTAAGTGTTCTCTGTGTGGAGTTTGTATGTTCTCCCTGTGTCTATGTTGGTTTGCACCTGGTGTTCAAGTTTCCTCTGACATGCTGGTAGGTAATTGGCAGCAGACTTGGCTGCTAACCCTAGTGTGGATGTAAGTATGTGTTAGGGACCTTACTATGTAGCTCCATTGGGGCAAGGACTGATGTGAATGTCTAATGTTCTCTGTAAAGGCAATTTGTGGTGCTATATAAATTAGTGTTAATAATTATAAATAAATAATAATAATTGCTATCTAAAGGATCTGTGATTTGGTACGCAGCCCACATATAATTTTCTAATGCATCTGCGACATGCACGATACCTGACAATTTGCACTTTACGATTGTTCTTTTTTTCAGGTCTCTACAGTGCACTGGGGAATACCTCATTGATGGTTCTGCCTAGACAATAAATGAGGGAAGAGCAAAGAAACACTAACATGTCACAATGTCACAATGTCATCCTAGACCAATGAAACAGAAATTTTGCTGTGGATCTGTATGCAAGTGCAATTAAATGGGCAGATTTGCATTAAAATATTAGCGGAACACCCATTCTCACCAGTGCTCAGTACGCAGGTACCATAACAGTTGGATCACTATTTTGCATTTACAAAAATGCAAAATGTGAAAATAAACAACCTGTTAAAATAACTATTAAAATACACTTGACTAAACCTTTTTTTCTGTGCCCTATAATTGTAAAAAAAAAAAAAAAGTAACTTATGCATATTAGGCATTTCTATAAATATATAATGTTCATAAAAATATTCATTAGTTCAATTCTTTTTTGCTTTTACGTTAGAACTCTGTATGCTGCTTAAGCACCCAAACACATAACTAGTTTTCATATAAGCTTTAATCTAGTTTAAAGACACTTATCTGGACGCTGCCAGCCTCTCAGACAAAGCCAGTATTTATTTGGTAACAGTGTTCTAGGCAACTAACTGCATAGGGATTTGCCAGCAAATATTTTTGTTCTGTCAGCGTATGTGCGCATTTTAAGTATTGTTTGGTTCTGGCTGTCATGACTTGCACGTGCAGCAAAGCTGTGCGCCTTACAGTATGTAACCTCATGGGTGCAATAAGTTCTGATGTAGTTATCAGCAGTTTCTGGCTTTAATTACTCATAGATTCCCCTCGTCTTGGGATCTCCGCCTTACCCCTGTTTTGCTTTTTTTCCATTATGTGAATTCTGTGTAACTTGAGGTAAGCAACACTAAAGCTATTCAAGTTTATTTTTTATATCTTGTGCTATAAACTATTTTAGTGTATTCATACTAAGGACCGGATCTAGAATTGCACGACAGGCCACTTACACACTCAGTATGAAGAAGTACTCTCTGTGTGCATTCTGCGCATACACAAACATGATGTTTACGCATCGGAATGCACTCTGAATGATTCTGAATCACAGCAGAGTAACCAATTCCGACAGCGGAACGTGACAACCCGCCATGCATACACATGTATATGCATAGTTGGCGGGGGGGAGGTATTTCAATCGTACAGTTAGAGCTTGGCTAAGCTCTCACATGCGATCCCCCAATACGAAGCAGCCCATTACACACAGGGGCGTGGTCATAAATGAAAAAAGCTTTAAATAAAAGTACAGTTATTTTTGTTGTTAAAGCAGCAATTGCATTAAAGAAACAGTATCTCTTCTTTGAATTGTTTCTTCTGTAGTGCAGGTAACCTGAATGGGCCACATATGTGCTTTAGATACCACCCCTGCTGGCATGGAACTACATATCTCAGTGTATGAGATATGCATAGTGGGTGGTCTTAGGCATTTAAATCGTACAGTTAGTACTGGGTTACATGCGATCCTTTGTTCCACATGCATAGAGTTGCATGCAGAATATTTAAGGTTGCTCACAGGTGACGGATCCACTATTCGTACGTAGGAGAGCAGGGCGAGTAAAATTAAAAAATTCCATACGTAAGCCTACATTGCAGAGGCTACATAGGAATTAATTACTGAATCTGGATCAGACCCATAAGGCCACTTTGGGCGATTTTTTGTGGCGATTTAGTGATCACATTTACTAAAGGACAAATCAATGCGATTTATCCTTTGGGAAATCGCCATGGCGATTTTTGCAATAATTTCCATAGCAATCGCCGGATTTACTAAGCGCCGCTTAATAAAATCGCTACAAAATCATAATCAAAATGTGCTATTAAAAAGCACCTGCTTTGATGAATAGCGACACTCACGTACATAATTGTAAAATCAAAAATAAAATAAAAATTCATTTTAAAACCAAAAAACAATGCACGGCATGGTATTAACATTAGCATGCTGGCACATATAGTACTAGAAGGCACAGCATGTCCATGTGTTGCAGGGCATGCTGTGCTTTTCAGTACTATAAGCATCAGCATGCCAAGTGTTAATGGCATGCTGTGCCGTAAATAGTGTGCACAATAAGAATGTTATGTAAAAACATTACTAGCGTGTCCCTGATATCCATTAAACATTACCTACATAGTAACCCTAAAATAGAATTGCCCTGTTATATGTTATTTAAATAGAAGTGCCCCGATGGTAATTAATAAGATAGTCTTGCCCTGATAGTAAATCATAAGATAGTCTTGCCCCGATAGTAAATCATAATATAGTCTTGCCCCGATAGATGAAAATGTCAACTGAAATGGCCCGATAAATGTCATTAAAATATATAACGGCAGTGGGTTTTATAAGGGGGACCTCTAGTGACTGTAGCTTCATTAGCTACAGACCCCGAAGGAGCAGAATCGGCCTTCACCATCGCCCCGGGACAAGAAGGAGGATTCTTTAATAAAGCTTCAGATGTCTTAAAACAACTCTCTGGAAGATTGATGACATCAGAAATGTGAGTATTAAGATTTATTTTATTCTTTTTTACATTATGGGACACTTTTTCTATTATATTTAATGGACTGTATATGACTTATTATATATTTTAATGACATCTATCGGGCCATTTCAGTTTACATTTTGATCTATCGGACAAGACCATCTTATTATTTACTATCAGGGCACTTCTATTTAAATAAGATATAACAGGGCAATTCTATTTAAGGGGTAACTATGTAGATAGTTTTTAATGGATATCAGGGACATACTAGTAATGATTCTACATAACATTCTTATTGTACACATTATTTACGGCGCAACATGCAATTAACACTTGGCATGCTGACGCTTATAGTACTAAAAGGCACAGCATGCTCTGCAACACATGGGCATGCTGTGCCTTCTAGTACTATATGCACCAACATGCTAAGGGCTAATAGCATGACATCCTATACATTTTTAAAATGAAAATGCAGCAATTTTTACAGGTAAATCACCGTCATTTGAAGCACAAAATCTAAGAGGTTTATGGGTGAAAAATCACCGCCTATCGACGGCGATTTAAAATCGCCAGACAAATACGCCCCCTAGTAAATCTGGCCCATAATGTCCGGCGTTGACTGGTGATTTATAATCGCAGTCAAAAAGTATGCTGAAGTATGATAGGTTTATTCGTACACAGATCACTTTTGGCATTATGTGCTTCTCATTGCTGGCTATAATTTGCTCCTCACTTCTGGATATAATTATAGTTGCCAATACTCAGTTGTTATTTTTCTTGCCCCTGTCATATGAGTAATTAGTAAAATAAACATCTGTTGAAAAACTGTTTACATACTATGTAAAGCTTTTCAGGCATCATTTTGCTTCCAGCAGGGGAAGGCTCTATAATATTGAAGGCCTAGATGGTTTCTTTTCTGAAACTTTTCTGGCATGAAAAGTTATATCTAGAAAAATACCTCTAATATGTTCTTTGTCCCTACTTCTTATGTTTTTAATGTAAAAAACTCTTGAACCCCCATGCACTTGCAATATGTACAGTACAAAAGTTTCATACCTTCTATTTGCCCATTTATTTTTGTCTTATTACTTGCTATACAAAAACACCAGTCCGATAATGGCATTTTGATTCAGTCCATCACTTAAAATATATTAGGTATTGAATGGAAGGGTTAATAATATGTAAATGACAGCTTTTTAACTTAATCTATATTACCAAGAGCTATAAGTCTCAGCTATTGAAAACATTTACTTCCACTTACCTATCTGGCGATCCTCAATGACTTCTTATTTCCATGATGACAGCAATCTAGGAAGAAGGAGGAGGAGGAGCCTGCTGGGGACAGCTCTATCATTTACAAAACCAACACGTTTATTGTACAATTATAATATTAGATATATCTGCATACAACCTTAACCACTCTGACCATATCTGTCAACATTAACTAGATCTACAATTCCGCATGCAGGAGAATGGGGCACACCTCCTGCTCTCCTACCTGTAGATTGTGGATATGTTAACTGAAACCTATGTTAAATATTGATATAGGATGATATGTAAGGGCCAAACCCGACCCTTATTGTGGAATTTAAATTCCAAAGCACATCCACTGCATAGTGTGTGGCTCGGCTTCCTTTGTGGAAGCTGGTTACCAAATGGAACAGAGCATCAGACTGCTGCGTTCCGGAAGGATTCAGAAGGATGGGCACTGCGCATGTGCAGTACCTATACAGAGCTGACATTTTCTTAATTCTGGAAGAGTTTTCTGATTTCACTAATTTTGAACCTGTATAAGTATAAAATAAATTGTTGCCTTTAATATCCTATGATAGAATTAAGTTCTAATCTTATGCAATGGAATTATGGAGTGATGGCTTAAAAAACCTACATTGAATACAGTAGGGTAACAGTCATGTGATCTGGAATTTACCCCTTCTCGATAGGTTTTTACCACATAGACAGCAATAAAGCATAAGCATGCGAGAGCAGTAGCATTAGGCCCTTTTGTTAGAGGGTGTAAGGCCCTGGTTAGATCCAGGTAATAGGCCTGGGTGCTAAGTTGGGCACTAGGTCCTGTGTTGTTTAATGGGCACTAGGCCTGGAGTTTAGGTACAAGGGTGTTAGACCCTTGGCTAGTATTGGGCGCTAGGCCCATGTTAAGTCCTTTATAGCGCTAGGCTCCAGATAGTGGTTAGAGGGCTCCAGGCCCTGGCTAGGGCAGTGTTAGGAGATCACAAGGCTGGAGACGGGGAGCGGTTCTTTGGAGGTAAGCGTTTTCTTGAAGGTTAGCAGTTGGATTCATCTGCTAAGGTGAGTAGGTGGTAAGTAGCTCACCCTGTGTTTGGCGTGGTGTTCCACCCTCCTTCCACAGGTGCGGAGACGGAACCAGCAGACGTGGGAAAGGTTCTGTTCCGCTCGCCAGGTATTGGCGAAAAGAGGTGTCTGAAGCCGTGGCTAGTGATGACAAATACCTCGCCCTTGCATTAATGTTCCCCATTCTCTCCCGCAGGCGCCCTGGGGTGTTGATAGGATTTTATTGTTTTATTTCCTTTTGCAGCCTGGAGAACATTGCACCTGGGATCGGGAGAGGAACAGCACATCTCCTCCTGCTGTACTTCAAGATCTGGTAGGAACCTCTGTGGTGGGGGCGGGCCTGGGTCAGTTTATATTCCAGGGTGCCGGTATATCACACGTAACAAGTATACCATTAACAAATACAAAAAAGCATAATTTTTACAACAAAGTTAGGACAAACATATTGAATAGGAGAGATGATCCTGTGCTCAAAATAAATGGAAGTGTGTGGATTTAGTCCATGACCACTAATATGATTTAAAAGGTATGAGTGAGAATCTGTCAGCTGCTGGTTCTAAATGTAAGAGTATAGAGGTATTTTTCTGCCTTAGTTAGAGAACTATTGAATAAACTATTGAATGATCATCTACTTAAGCATGACATACAGGGTATGTTGACCCTAAGAAATCAT
>WWET01003477.1:76920-87970 GCA_011038615.1 Limnodynastes dumerilii | reverse complement strand
GAACTCCTCAGTGGCGCTCCCTCTCTGCATGACACTGAGGTCGCACCAGAGTCACACTGAAGAGCTCTGCAGCCGGCGCCTCCAGCTACAGACCGCACGGGGCAGGAGGACAGGTGGGTGCCATGCCCTGATGGCGCCCCCATTAGGCGCCTAGGGCATGAGCCCTACAAAACCCATGTTAGTTATGCCTCTGGACCACACAGAGTAGTTTAGTGAGAAAGAGACGGCCTAATGCCACCTCGGGGAGTGTTTAGGTAGAAGTGGGAGGAGGGAGGGATTTAGATTAGCCGGGGAGGGCAGGGAGAGGCTTCTTAAGAAGGAAACCACGCACAGTGAGATAAGGTAGCCCTATGGCACTCTTAAGTTCCAAAAGGTACCTAAAAATGGGGCTCGGGTTATAGGCTGCACCAGTGAGTTAGGTGCGGTTTTGTCCGCACCTAACTCACTCTTAGGTGTGAATACGCCCTTAGTCCTTCAGACATAAAGGGCCCACCACATAGTCAAAAAGTGTGACCAAAGAGTCATGGCCAGAGGATAGTTATAACATTGTACATTGCAAAATAAACTGTGTATCATCAGTTGCACCCACAGATTGCTTCCACAGCTAGGTGTGACAGGCATTCATTACATTATTATATTACAGTTATAGTGACCCAGTAAGTATCCCGCTGCCATATATACAAAACAGGCAAAATACTAGTGATCACCATTCAATAAAGACTACTTATGACAATAACAGAATCTGCATGCAATAAGGACGACATTCTAATTACCGCCATACTATATAGACTGCACCCTAGTTACCACTATATAGACTGAATTGTAGTTATTCCCATACAATACACACTTTCCTGGCCCTATTTGCTTTAAGACATCCTTTTCTGTCCCTGTATGTGTTGTGCCATCCTTGTATGCACCTGTTAGCATGCTACTATACTTTTATGCCCCTGTGTGCCTCCAGCCATTCATTTCTGCACCTGTATACAACCTGTAATCAATTTATGCCCCTGTTTGCACCCAGTCGTCCTATGCCCATGAATGAATCCAGCAGGGCCGCCATCAGGGGGAGACAGTCGGGCCTAGTGTCCCGGGCCCGGACAGAGAGGGGGCAAGACATAGCCCCAGGCTTCCTCTCTGTCCTGCCCAGGACACTAGTAAAAAAAAATCTTTGTTGGCAGAGGTCTGAATGCGCTGCATATCAGACCTCTGCATTACCCTTCCGAAGACAAGGACCCGTGGCACTGGGTGATGATGTCACAACAAGTGACATCATCACATATGCTGCAGCGCCGTCTGACTGCCGGATGCCGAGGAGGAGGGAGCGCGCGCCGAGGAGGAAGAGGTGAGGTAAGGTAAGTGAAAACACATGATGGGGGCTGGTGGCTTGTGGGGGAGGGGAGGCTGGAGACACATGATGGGTGTATTGTGGGGGAGGGGAGGCTGGAGACACATGATGGGTGTATTGTGATGGGTGTATTGTGGTGGGGGGGGGACTGGAATGTATATATATATATCAGATGTTTGTGTGTGTGTATATATATATATATATATATATGCACTAGGTGTATGCATGTTAAAAAAAAAAATTCCAGGGGGGGCCCCGCATATTTTCAGTCCTGTGCCCCACAATTCCTGATGGCGGCCCTGTTTACACAGAAACATTATTTATATATCAGGCACAATATTGTGTCCTCTACATGGTGTACGAAGGAAGGAAGGGTAAGGAAGAAAGAAAAGGAAAAAGAAAAAGGAAGAAATGTTTGAAGCAGAAAAGAGGTAAGTGACAATCGTGTGTGTGTGATATACATATATATACTTTTACATATACTCTTCATGGCCCTGAGCCTGATAGTGCTAGTTACCCTGTTAACCACCTCCCTATTGTACACACCTCCATATTGTACACCAAGATTTGGTGATTTGTGAGAAGAGATGCACACCACAGGTATATTCACAAAATGGTATGCGTTTGGACGTCTAGTTCAACCCCCCTGAAGGGGTACTTAACCAGCATCCTCCCAAAAGTGTATGGTTGGGTTATTATCGCAAATGCAAATTTTATACCATGTACTGTAGTGTGTGAAAGGCGTTTTGAATTTGTCTTTCGATTGTTTAAGGTACTGTAGGATGTCAAAACTTTTCTATATACCAATAAGCTTGCATATGCCCAGTATTTTGTGAGCTAAAACTTACAGTCAGTCAATTCTAAATACTGTCCATTGAAAAGTTTCTTTTGAAACATTGTAATACTGATGGAAAAGGGAGAAAATTGTGGATCCATATTCATAAGACACACTTTATGGCTACATCTGATGCAGTCATTGGGGTAGATCCAGAACTACGTTTGCCGTACGTTTATTCGCATAGCGTATTTTCGTGTGCGTACATTCTATACACTCCCCTAGGCACACCCCTTGAACGTACGTATTTTGTCAAGATACGCTTTCCAAACCCTACCTTAACTTTTGCCAACGTAACCGCAGTGATCCGCACACGTACGTATGGGCCGGACCGAAGACGCGTCTACCCGCAGGTGCCGGTCCCGACATGGAGAGCCTGCACATGCGCAGTGCTTCTCATGCTGGGACTTCATTTTTTTTTACAAAGTCCCAGCAGAGAACCACTGCGCATATGCGGGCTTTCCAGACACACGAAGAAAGCCCGCGATGACAGAAGAAAGTTCAGATGTCATCGCGGGACAGCCAGCGGAGGGTGAGTATTAGTAAATAGCCTGAACATAGCTCAGAAGTTCTCAAAGAGCGAATTCGAACTTGCCTGAGCTACGTTCAGGCATTCTTAGTAAATAGAGCCCATAGTAACATTGGGCCTGACCCAGAACTGAAAAGCCAATCTGTGCATGCTCCGGGCATCCATAGCAACAGCGTAGTGACGCTGGAGGGGGAGTCCGCCAGCGTTACTATGTTAAGGTTAGTAAAGGTGGGCGGGGGGAGTTAGTTTAATGAGGTAGGGAGGGAGAGCTTAGCATACCAACGCTCCTGTGCGAGCGTATTTTCCCTTGCTTAGGTCGGCTGAAGTTAGGGTAGGCTTCAGCCAGTGTAAGCAAGGGAAAATACGCCTGCGCAGGGGGAGTGTCGGGGAGAGTGCACGTCGATACGCTGTGCTTTAGTAAGTTCTGGATCAGGCCCATAGTAACATAGTTGCTGAGGTTGAAAAAAAAGACACCAGTTCATTAAGTTCAACATAATTTTGATCTCTTGCTATCCCTATCTTTATAATTGATATTAATCCATATAAAGCAACCTCCAAACTGTTGCAATCTGGGGGGGGGGGGATAAAAAAGACCCCGGTTGACCCAAGATGGTCGTTCTCCCTGGCTCCACTACTGTCCTTCATTTAAATTAGCGGTCCTGGTAACCCTGGATGTCCTTTTTTGCTTAAAATTGATGTAACCCTCTCTTAAACATATCAAGTGAAAATGCCATCACAACCTTTGCTGGCAGTGAATTCCACATCCTGACTGCCCTTACTGTAAAGAACCCTTTCCTTTGCTGGTTGTGAAACTTCCTTTCGTCTAACCTTTGTGGGTGACCCCATGTCCTGTGTCCTTGGGTTAAAATGTTCCCATGAAAGTTCTCTGTATTGACCCATGATGTATTTGTTTATAGTAATCATATCTCCTCTTAGACGCCTCTTTTCTATAATAAACATGTCTAAACTGGCTAGCCGTTCCTCATAGCTCAATGACTCCATACCCTTTATAAATTTTGTCTCCCTTCTCTGAACCCTTTCTAGTTCCAAAAATTTTTTTTTGTGGATTGGTGCCCAGAACTGAACTGTGTTTTCGAGATGAGGCCTTACCAATGATTTATATAGTGACAAAATTACACAGTCTTCCCTTGCATCTATTTCCCTTTTTATGTATGCTAATACTTTATTGGCCCTTGCAGCTGATGCTTAACATTGAGCACTATTGCTAAGTCTATTGTCCACAAGCACTCCCAAATCCTTTTCCGTTAAAGCTTCTCCTAAATTTACCCCATTTAATTTATAGATTGCATGCTTATTTTTGATCCCTAAATGCATAATCTTACATTTATCTATGTTAAACCTCATCTTCCATTTGGCCGCCCAATCCTCCAGTTTATTCAAGTCCCTCTGCAGAAACGCTACATCTTGCTCAGATTCTATTACCTTACATAGTTTGGTGTCATCTGCAAAAATGAAAACCTTGCCCTCTAAACCATCACCAAGGTTATTAATAAATATATTAAAAAGGAGTGGTCCCAGCACAGAATCTTGAGGTACACCGCTTAAAACTTTTGACCAATTAGAAAAAGTTCCATTTATCACAACTCTCTGTTCCCTATTCTCCAACCAGTTTTTGATCCAAGTACAAATGTTGTTTCCTAGACACAGTTCCCTTATTTTGTGGACCATTCTATTGTGTGGCACTGTATCAAAGGCTTTTGCAAAATCTAAGTAGACCACATCTACTGTACTACCCTGGTCTAAGTTCAAACTAACTTTCTCATAGAAGCTAATTAGGTTAGTTTGGCATGATCTATCTTTCACAAATCCATGCTGAATCCCACTAATAATCTTATGGAACATCAAGAAATCCTGTATATTATCTCTTAGTATACCTTCCAGCAGTTTCCCAACTATTGATGTCAGACTTAAAGGTCTATAATTAACCGGTTGTGGTCTTATTCCCTTTTTAAACAACGGCACTACATCTACTATACCCCAATCCCTTGGTACACAGCCCGATGAAATTGAGTCTATGAAAATTAGAAACAACGGTCTAGCAATTTCTGAATGTAGCTCCATAAGATCCCTTGGGTGTATTCCATCAGGGCCAGTACCTTTATTTATCTTAATTTCTTCAATCGCCTTTGGACTTCTTCCTTTGTCAAACATATATTAAGTAATGGTCCGGTTGCATTTACATTTATATTATTCCTAACATGTAATTTTTTTCTTCTTACTCCATCCTCCTCAGTGTAACCTAGTGAATGACACTAACATGTCCTTAGGTGCGACGGCACGGTGTAACCTATAACTCCTGGCACACCACATGGCTGCCCTGTTTTATTTGTGCTGCTTAGTGGTTGTATCAATTATCTGTAAGATAGTGGGGTGACCCAGGGAGCACATGCTTCCTGGCCCAGCCTGCCCCTGCTTGTACAACTGGTGTTACACGGGCTACTGGCTGGGGGTACTCAGGGCTAATGAGCAAGGTTATAAATTATAAGTAAATGATAAGGAAATAAAAACATACCACAAGATTAAAAAGCTTTGATCATCAAGTACAAAACCTTGTGCAGACTAGAAGTGACCATAGTGATTGCAGCTGGCATCTCCATTTCTAAGGTGGTACTAGCCAAATGGAGAGCATTTCATCATAGGTGACTGTCAGAATATGTATGTATATGATATACAACAAAGTACTTGGGGACAGATTTACTAAAGTGCGGGAAAGGAAACATGGAGATGTTGCCCGTAGCAACCAATTAGATTCTAGCTGACATTTTCTAGTAGGTAATAGGAAAGATAGAGCTAGAATCGGATTGGTTGCTATTGGCACCATTACCACTTCTCCTTTCACACAGCTTAGTAAATCTGGCCTTTGGAATGACTTCACAGTGGGTAAATGCTACGCCCCATAAAAAGGTTAAGAACCTCTGCTATTGCTGATAGAACCTATGGTTTAACATAAATAATACAATAATGTATCCATTGTATTTAGTTTTAATAAAAAAATAATGCACATTTTAGCTACCACAAACAGAATTATTATATATGGATAAAATGATACACCAATTCTGATTTATGGAAAACACATTAACATTCATGAGATACAGAAGAATGTGTGAGGGAACGTTTCCAGCAACTTATCCTATAATAGATGGTAAAGTTATATTTTTGTCTGAGAGGATGAACTGACTGCTGGACTCTATCTAACCTGGGAACATTTAAGGCAAAGGTAGACCATCTGAAATCAGGCTCTTAACTGTGATATTATGCTATTGTGTCACAAAATAGCAGTGGACAACAAACATACAGGCAACTTTAACTTTAAAGATATATTACACTCTGTAAATGTCTTCAGCAGTTAATTTAATTTTAGGGCTATAAAACTGGTCAAATAAGCTTTAGTCTGGAATGCTATTGTAATATGGAACTATGGAACAAACAATTGTAATGAGAGCTTGCAACCACTAAAGAGTGTTTAAGCCCTAAAATATATAGACAGTAGAGAGAGCTGAAAACCTGCATGTACAAAAGTCATTGCTGCCTGTTATCATTATTATTATTATTATTATTATTATTATTATTATTATCATCACAACAGTTCTAAGCACAACTGCAGTGCCCAGTACCAGTATTTTTGAGCTGCCTGTTTATTTAGAGGGTGTTTTTAAAAAAGGATCTGACTTGTTTAACAATTGTTTATAGGAAAAACAAGATTTAATTGTAAAGTTGGTCATACACTAGTTTGATTAATTGTCCCAGCAGGAGATGGCTGATAAACGGGATGATTTCCCATTAGGGAAAGGTCCCAATATCTCCTGCTTAGTTTATGATTTCAGGGCTAATCAGGAAACTGACTGCAATACATGTTTCTAAAAAGGAGAAAGTTTAATAAAACGCAAAGTTAAAGATTAAGAGGGACAGTAAATTATTCTAAGTGGTCATCAGGATACTAACAATATTATAGGCACATTCTCATTTTCTTAAAACCATTTATTGATTGAAAATACACAGGGTGCAAAGCAGAGTTAGGAATAACGGACCTGATTCAGAGATCCGCTGCTGATGGGATCTCAAATATACGCATCTAAGTGGCAGGTCGGAGCAGGTTACAACCCACTGAATAAACAGTCACTCCCCTTGCAAACAGCGACCGGACCTAAAGTTAGACCTGCATTGACTTGCCCTATCTGCCCGCACTCACTTCCGACCTTATGTGCAATAGTTGCGTATATTTAGGGTCCTATGTCTGTAATCGCGCCCACTTTCCCTCATCTCAATGCCTCCCCCCACCCATTTCTATGCAAATCCTTTGGTTCCTAGATTTCCGCTGGACTTAGGATCGCAATTGTTTCCGACCGATTCACAAGTCCGCCCTTAAGGCATTTCCAACCCTAACTTCAACGTATATTTACGCACTATTACTACGCATGCGCAGTTGATGCAAAATCGATCCGATCCTAAATATACGCACCTAACTATCGTTAATATCAGATCTCTGAATCAGGCCCAACATTTTTGATAAAAGTATGGCACGCATATGCAGTTACCACACGATGATCAGCTATACATACATTTTTGTAGAGATCAGCTATCGTCTATCATTTCTGTTTACGTAAATGCATCAAGGTGAGGCAAGGTGCAATTAAGGTGGTGTATGTCCAGATTGCATCATCGCACACATTTGCACTGAGTATGCCGATTGGCATAAACTGGCTGGGAGAAAATGGCCCTATGGAAATAGACCCACACCCAATATCAGTCTTGGTCCAGTCCAGGTCAAGTCCAGTCCAGTCAAGGTCAAATCTAGTCCAAGTCCAGTCAAGGTCAAGTCTAGTCCAAGTCCAGTCCAGTCCTGGTCCAGTCCATGTTAAGTCCAGGTTAAGTCCAGTTCTGGTCCAGTCCAGTCCAAATCCATACCAAGTCCTGGTCAAGTAAAGTCAAGTCCAATTCTGGTCCAGTCCAGGTCAAAACCAGTCCAAGTCCAGTCCTGGTCCAGTCAAGGACAAGTCCAGTCCAGGTCAAGTCAAGTCCAGTCTAAGTCAAGTTCAGTTCTGGTCTTCTCCAGGTCAAGTCAAATCCAGTCCAGGTCAAGTCAAGACCGGTCCAAGTCCAGTCCAGTTCTAGCCAAGTCTTGCCTTGTCCAGTCAAGCTTGTTCAGTTCAGTCTAGTCCAATGCAGTGCTGGTTCAGTCCAGTTCAAGTTAAGTCTCGTCTTGTTCAGTGAAGCCTGTCCAGTCCAGTCAATCTTGTTCAGTCCATTCCAGTTCAGTGCTGGTTCAGTCCAGTTCAAGTCAAGTCTTATCTTGTGCAGCCTAATCAAGCTTGTTCAGTCCAGTCCAGTCTAGTGCTGGTTCAGTAAAGTTCAAGTCAAGTCTTGCCTCGTCCAGTCAAGCCTGTTCACGAACTGTCTTTCTTTATCCCCTTTTGGCAATTAGCACATGAGCAGATCACACATCAAACCTTCCAGCTTCCTGTTACGAGAACAGTTCCGGGGCACGGAGTCTAACTATTGGGTGGTGTTTGCCAGAGCCCCTGATGGTGGGGATGAACTGGTGCTGTGCCCTAATAGCAGGTCGCGGCCCCCAGAACCAGACTCGTATCCAAGAGAGGGTACTATAGATACTAAGATGGGTAGCAATCACCAGACAGAACTGAGAACCAGCAAAGTGTTGAGCTGGAGAAACACAAGGTTGCACTTAGGGAACTACACAGAACCAGTACACGACTGGACTACAGGTAAGTTCCGGTAAGGCACAGAATCAGTATAGAACTGAACAACAGGTAAGTGCAGGTGGTATAGCACAATACCAGTACAAGACTGGAGAACAGGTAAGTGCAGGTGGTATGGCACAGAACAGTATAGAACTGAACTACAGGTAAGTGCAGGCGGTACCTGATAAGTGACAGAGACAACCACAAATACCACACTCACACCAGGAACCAGCAGGAGAAGGGAAGAGATGGACCACAGGTACAAAGGAGAGGAATCCACACCACAAATACCACACTCACACCAGGAACCAGCAGGAGAAGGGAAGAGATGGACCACAGGTACAAAGGAGAGGAATCCACACACGCAACAGCAAGAACTAGATCCAATAAGGAACACAGCTGGCAAGGCAGTCACGAGGATGCTACGACCGGCACCCTCTGAAAGAATCGTCGGGTATAAAAAGGATAGCTTGGCCAATACAGGCAGCAGGGGAGCCCACCAAGTGATCACATTGGCTGGTGATGACCTGGATGCACAGCCCGGAAGAAGTGGATGCGGCACATGACAGCAGGGGAAGCAGGAAACACACGCAGCTATCGCCTGCACATTGCAACAGCTGAGCCCACCCCTGGAGACGCGGGCTGGCATCCAGATCACTAGGCAACGATCTGGACGCCCAGCCAGGAAGGAGGCGGGAGGCAGAAGTGTTTACATGTGGACTGCAAGTAATACTTCCATTATATTGCTGAATCACTATCACGTCCTTGGGAACCCAGAGCGGATACCCAAACTTATCATAACCAGCAGGGACTCTAGCATATTGACATGGCAGGCATTGACATCTGCAATAGGAAGGCAATGAGCTTTAGACTTTTTTTTGTACAATAAATAAATAATCCACATATCACAGATCAAGCAGAAAATTCTATTTATACCTGTCCTAGATAATTGTTGGAGTCCACTATGTACAGTAGTCCTGTAAACATTTAAACTCACCACAGCTTAATTAGCAAATAACAGGCTCTCTGTCCTGTTATATGTTAATATGGAGACTAGCCCATTTGCAATAATTTAGACATATCATAACACTGACAACATTTATGATAAGTGCTGAGAATGAAACCTTGGAGTGCTGTGCTCTTTAGAATAGTACATCTGCCGGATGTGTAACAGCTGGGAGAATGAGGGACTCAGTCACCTTGGTCATGGAATTTTAGAAATTTTTAGTTCAGAAGTTTGCTGAATTCTTGTTTTTTATACTATGATACAGTAGGGAAGCAAAAGTTGTCTTACTACCATGGGATTTTCCGATCAGAGGTACTGCGCATGTGTAGTAGCTATTGTACGTAATCTGCGTATCGTTTCGATACGTATATGCGGTCTTTTAAGACCGCATGTACAGAGGTTATGGCAGTACAATTGTACTAGTCAACTGAATCTAAATATTTACACAATTTATTTAATCAAATGTAATGTTATAATATTTAATATATTTTAGTTTTGTAAGGATGAAAAATCTTGTTAACAAAGAAATACAATAGACAAAACACTTCCCCTAGAACAGTATTGTTATATAGTTAATCTTAAAAACCAACATCATTGTTTGTTTATTTTAATTCCAGGTAAAGTCATTTTTAGCATTTAGAATTTTTTATTTTTATCAGCTAGGCAGATTGTACTTAGGCTGTATTGTGATAATATAGATTTGCTTACTCTTGGCATCAGACAAGGGTGAAACCTATCTATCTTAAACAGGACCTACATTGACAGACAAGTAGTAGTGGTGATGCCAGTTATATAATAAGGAATTGGCAAAATATACAAACGGGTTACTTAAGTCATATTGTAATAAAATAGAGCTTTATCATTAGATTATCTTTCTGCAAATGCACCAAGTCATACAGAATGTAATAATGTAAAAAAAGGTACTTGCATGAATGTGTAGAAGCCAGTTGCATACACACACTTGTGTTATGTTTCTTGCTGTCAGAACCCATTTCCTGGGAATCACATAAGCTACATAACCTTACTTCTTCCATAACAAAAAAAGATAAATACATAAATACAAATACTATTAGTATTATACAAGCCAATACAATGTGAGGGATAGTAATCACCCTATCATAATTGTACAAAGGTGCTACCATGTGGCCATAGTGAACATAAACTAGATGCATTTGTGGTGGGGACCAAAGAAGGAGTCTCCACAGCAAACAAGAAAGCGCCACATCTGCTGGTGCATACTTCTATAACAATTGTAAAACATAACTTTTAATTAGATTAGATTAAAATAGGGTATTTGCCAGTGAAAATATTAACACAAAGTATATTTAAAAACATATGCTCAATGCCATATACATCCGGAGTCTCCCGTTATTTACTACTGCGCATGCGTAGTACATTTTTTACGTAATCTTAGACCGCATATACGTGATCTACGTAAGGAAAAGATATGTAGATTACATAAATTATTTACTACGCATGCGCAGTAGTAAATAACAGGAGACTCCGGACGTATATGCTATACGTCCAGTAGTCTGAATACGGCCCAAAGTTCAGTACACATGAAATATATTATTGAAGCCAATAGTTTAAACACATATATGTGTGATATATATAT
>WWET01003477.1:53681-67634 GCA_011038615.1 Limnodynastes dumerilii | reverse complement strand
AATGAGTTAACACAATATTTTTTCTCTATCATAAAGATAAACAAAAACTAGCTTTCTGGACCCACAGTACACCTTTCCCACCTTTCCTCCAATATAACAATTATCTAAAACAGCTATGATCAACATTTGTCCAGAGATTGTGGTGATATTTGTTCATTATCTGTACAATCTTTTTGCAAACATTTTCTCTGAAAAATTGCCAGTCAGCCTGCCATGAACGTGAATTCACTAATCAAGTCTGTTTAAAAATTACATAGATGTAAATAAAGATTTAATATATAAAATCATTTCTGAATATATCAATTTATTCATTATATTTAAAATTGCATGCAAAATAATTTTGATATCAGACACTAATTTGGCCTTTCTTCTATTAATAGTCTATAAAAGCCAGGAAAAGTTTGTTTTCGTTGGGTGTAGCTTTCGGTCAGTAATATTATAGCTGCCAATTCAACATTAGTTCCAAGGGTTTCAAACTGATGTGCAACTAAGCACATACCTCACTGTATTATCCATCATGGGTGGACAACCCTCTAATTCAGGTGGCTATTTAATTTAAATTAAAATAACATTTTAGTTTTTTATTTTCTTTATAAAATAGCTGCAATATGTCTTGAAATATGGGACTTACCATGTGAGAGGCTCTCTCTAGTCGTGCCCACACTTCTTTATCAAGGAGTTCCCACTCTTAGTAGTGGCAGCCTCCTGTCCAGCCTCCGGTCCCCTGGCGGTGCAGTCCTGGCATCAAGCTGCAGCGTCCTCCAGTTCATGGACGCCGCCATATTGAATGAAGTCATCTGATGCGCCCTGCCTCCGGATCCTTGCTTCAAGAACCACATGACCCGATCGTCCAATCCTGGCCAAGGGCGCTCTATTTAAACCTGCAGCACTGTCTAACCTGCGCCAGAACAACTTGGTCACTCAAGGTTTGTAAGACAATATATGGTGACAGTGTCTACGCAGGAAAATGGAATAAAAATACCTTACATTAATGAAAAATGTCCTTCATACAGTCCTTGACCCAAAGAGTTCTATACTTCATATAAGAATGTGGAAAAACCATCCATGAAAGTCCTCCTTCTTCTGTAGGTATAATTGATCTTCTATGTCCAAATCCTTCAAGATGATGCCCCAGGGAAGAAAGAAAGGAACTTAGTGCACCACTATTGATTCCCATCTATATTCAGAAATAACAAGAGTAATACTCACAATGGGCTGGATCCAGACCTTGTTAAGTGCATTAACTTAGTTACACCTGGGCTAAACCATGTTGAATTCAGGGGCAGTCAAGTTAATTGTATTCTTTGCATGCAGGGATATATCTTTAAATTGCTTACTGCACACAGATACTGACCAGCTTTACTATCACACTGTTATTTAGACTTGGGATAGGAAGCATCACCTCTCAACTGTAATACTGTTTGCAGCAGATGAAATATGACTCCCTTGAAATCAACATGGTTTAGCTCAGGTGTAACTAAGTTCATGCACTTAACAAGGTCTGGATCCAGCCCAATGTTACCTCTTGTATCTAAGGCGTATCTGATAATGTCTTTCTCTTTTCCTCAGAAATCTCCAGTCCGTTCGTCCTTTCCAGACTTTCCCATGGAATAGTTGCAGCAAGGACACCACCACCTGTATGAAGCTTCCTGCAAGGTATGTAGACTGTGCCACGAGTATGTGTACACAAACGCACGCCTTAAATAGTGCAGCTCACCAATCAGCTCATCAGGTGTCTCTGATGCACTGATTGGTGAACTGCACTATTTAAGGCGTGCGTGTGTGTCCAGTTCAAGTCAAGTCTGTACCAGTCCAGTCCACTCTAATCCAGGCCAGTTCAAGTCAAGTCTGTATCAGTCCAGTCTGGTCCAGAGTCCAGATCAAGTCAATTCTGTACCAGTCCAGTCCAGTATGGTCCTGTTCAGTTCAAGTAAAGTCTGTACAAGTCGAGTCCAGTTCAAGTAAAGTCTTTTCCAGTCTATTCCAGTCTGGTCCAGTCCAGTTCAAGTCAAGTCTGTATCAGTCCAGTCTGGTCCAGTCTGTCACAAACTCCGCGGCTGATGCCGAACTTACCTGTTCCTCGGACCGCCATCGGCATCCTCGTCTCAGCGTCGGAGGCCGTCACTAGTTCAGTGACAGCCTCTACACTTACCATCCATGGCGCAGAGTCCCGGTTCAGCTGCCATACTCACTCTGGTCGGCGTCCCACGTGAAGTTTGGCGCCAGAGCTCCGGTACATGGGCGCCGCCATCTTGGATCAGTCAGATGACGGCGCTCCACCAATAGCCCCCCACCAATAGGGAGCAAGGCCCGGAGTCCTCCTACCAATCAGCGCTCCAGGCGGCCTATTTAAACCCTGGCCGTTCTGACAATCATTGCCAGAACAACTAGGTCTTCTAAGTGCCTGGTTCCTCCGTGTCTAGCTACTGCCTTGATCCAGTTCCTGTCTTGATCCAGTTCCTGCCTTGATCCTGATCCTGCCTTGATCCTGATCCTGCCTTGATCCTGATCCTGCCTTGATCCTAATCCAGCTCCAGTTCTGCAATCCAGCTCCAGCTTTGCAATCCAGCTCCAGCTCTGCAATCCAGCTCCAGCTCTGCCCTTGGTCCTGATCCTGCCTTGGTCCTGATCCTGCCTTGGTCCTGATCCTGCCTTGGTCCTGATCCTGCCTTGGTCCTGATCCTGCCTTGGTCCTGATCCTGCCTTGGTCCTGATCCTGCCTTGGTCCTGATCCTGCCTTGGTCCTGATCCTGCCTTGGTCCTGATCCTGCCTTGGTCCTGATCCTGCCTTGGTCCTGATCCTGCCTTGGTCCTGATCCTGCCTTGGTCCTGATCCTGCCTTGGTCCTGATCCTGCCTTGGTCCTGATCCTGCCTTGGTCCTGATCCTGCCTTGGTCCTGATCCTGCCTTGGTCCTGATCCTGCCTTGGTCCTGATCCTGCCTTGGTCCTGATCCTGCCTTGGTCCTGATCCTGCCTTGGTCCTGATCCTGCCTTGGTCCTGATCCTGCCTTGGTCCTGATCCTGCCTTGGTCCTGATCCTGCCTTGGTCCTGATCCTGCCTTGGTCCTGATCCTGCCTTGGTCCTGATCCTGCCTTGGTCCTGATCCTGCCTTGGTCCTGATCCTGCCTTGGTCCTGATCCTGCCTTGGTCCTGATCCTGCCTTGGTCCTGATCCTGCCTTGGTCCTGATCCTGCCTTGGTCCTGATCCTGCCTTGGTCCTGATCCTGCCTTGGTCCTGATCCTGCCTTGGTCCTGATCCTGCCTTGGTCCTGATCCTGCCTTGGTCCTGATCCTGCCTTGGTCCTGATCCTGCCTTGGTCCTGATCCTGCCTTGGTCCTGATCCTGCCTTGGTCCTGATCCTGCCTTGGTCCTGATCCTGCCTTGGTCCTGATCCTGCCTTGGTCCTGATCCTGCCTTGGTCCTGATCCTGCCTTGGTCCTGATCCTGCCTTGGTCCTGATCCTGCCTTGGTCCTGATCCTGCCTTGGTCCTGATCCTGCCTTGGTCCTGATCCTGCCTTGGTCCTGATCCTGCCTTGGTCCTGATCCTGCCTTGGTCCTGATCCTGCCTTGGTCCTGATCCTGCCTTGGTCCTGATCCTGCCTTGGTCCTGATCCTGCCTTGGTCCTGATCCTGCCTTGGTCCTGATCCTGCCTTGGTCCTGATCCTGCCTTGGTCCTGATCCTGCCTTGGTCCTGATCCTGCCTTGGTCCTGATCCTGCCTTGGTCCTGATCCTGCCTTGGTCCTGATCCTGCCTTGGTCCTGATCCTGCCTTGGTCCTGATCCTGCCTTGGTCCTGATCCTGCCTTGGTCCTGATCCTGCCTTGGTCCTGATCCTGCCTTGGTCCTGATCCTGCCTTGGTCCTGATCCTGCCTTGGTCCTGATCCTGCCTTGGTCCTGATCCTGCCTTGGTCCTGATCCTGCCTTGGTCCTGATCCTGCCTTGGTCCTGATCCTGCCTTGGTCCTGATCCTGCCTTGGTCCTGATCCTGCCTTGGTCCTGATCCTGCCTTGGTCCTGATCCTGCCTTGGTCCTGATCCTGCCTTGGTCCTGATCCTGCCTTGGTCCTGATCCTGCCTTGGTCCTGATCCTGCCTTGGTCCTGATCCTGCCTTGGTCCTGATCCTGCCTTGGTCCTGATCCTGCCTTGGTCCTGATCCTGCCTTGGTCCTGATCCTGCCTTGGTCCTGATCCTGCCTTGGTCCTGATCCTGCCTTGGTCCTGATCCTGCCTTGGTCCTGATCCTGCCTTGGTCCTGATCCTGCCTTGGTCCTGATCCTGCCTTGGTCCTGATCCTGCCTTGGTCCTGATCCTGCCTTGGTCCTGATCCTGCCTTGGTCCTGATCCTGCCTTGGTCCTGATCCTGCCTTGGTCCTGATCCTGCCTTGGTCCTGATCCTGCCTTGGTCCTGATCCTGCCTTGGTCCTGATCCTGCCTTGGTCCTGATCCTGCCTTGGTCCTGATCCTGCCTTGGTCCTGATCCTGCCTTGGTCCTGATCCTGCCTTGGTCCTGATCCTGCCTTGGTCCTGATCCTGCCTTGGTCCTGATCCTGCCTTGGTCCTGATCCTGCCTTGGTCCTGATCCTGCCTTGGTCCTGATCCTGCCTTGGTCCTGATCCTGCCTTGGTCCTGATCCTGCCTTGGTCCTGATCCTGCCTTGGTCCTGATCCTGCCTTGGTCCTGATCCTGCCTTGGTCCTGATCCTGCCTTGGTCCTGATCCTGCCTTGGTCCTGATCCTGCCTTGGTCCTGATCCTGCCTTGGTCCTGATCCTGCCTTGGTCCTGATCCTGCCTTGGTCCTGATCCTGCCTTGGTCCTGATCCTGCCTTGGTCCTGATCCTGCCTTGGTCCTGATCCTGCCTTGGTCCTGATCCTGCCTTGGTCCTGATCCTGCCTTGGTCCTGATCCTGCCTTGGTCCTGATCCTGCCTTGGTCCTGATCCTGCCTTGGTCCTGATCCTGCCTTGGTCCTGATCCTGCCTTGGTCCTGATCCTGCCTTGGTCCTGATCCTGCCTTGGTCCTGATCCTGCCTTGGTCCTGATCCTGCCTTGGTCCTGATCCTGCCTTGGTCCTGATCCTGCCTTGGTCCTGATCCTGCCTTGGTCCTGATCCTGCCTTGGTCCTGATCCTGCCTTGGTCCTGATCCTGCCTTGGTCCTGATCCTGCCTTGGTCCTGATCCTGCCTTGGTCCTGATCCTGCCTTGGTCCTGATCCTGCCTTGGTCCTGATCCTGCCTTGGTCCTGATCCTGCCTTGGTCCTGATCCTGCCTTGGTCCTGATCCTGCCTTGGTCCTGATCCTGCCTTGGTCCTGATCCTGCCTTGGTCCTGATCCTGCCTTGGTCCTGATCCTGCCTTGGTCCTGATCCTGCCTTGGTCCTGATCCTGCCTTGGTCCTGATCCTGCCTTGGTCCTGATCCTGCCTTGGTCCTGATCCTGCCTTGGTCCTGATCCTGCCTTGGTCCTGATCCTGCCTTGGTCCTGATCCTGCCTTGGTCCTGATCCTGCCTTGGTCCTGATCCTGCCTTGGTCCTGATCCTGCCTTGGTCCTGATCCTGCCTTGGTCCTGATCCTGCCTTGGTCCTGATCCTGCCTTGGTCCTGATCCTGCCTTGGTCCTGATCCTGCCTTGGTCCTGATCCTGCCTTGGTCCTGATCCTGCCTTGGTCCTGATCCTGCCTTGGTCCTGATCCTGCCTTGGTCCTGATCCTGCCTTGGTCCTGATCCTGCCTTGGTCCTGATCCTGCCTTGGTCCTGATCCTGCCTTGGTCCTGATCCTGCCTTGGTCCTGATCCTGCCTTGGTCCTGATCCTGCCTTGGTCCTGATCCTGCCTTGGTCCTGATCCTGCCTTGGTCCTGATCCTGCCTTGGTCCTGATCCTGCCTTGGTCCTGATCCTGCCTTGGTCCTGATCCTGCCTTGGTCCTGATCCTGCCTTGGTCCTGATCCTGCCTTGGTCCTGATCCTGCCTTGGTCCTGATCCTGCCTTGGTCCTGATCCTGCCTTGGTCCTGATCCTGCCTTGGTCCTGATCCTGCCTTGGTCCTGATCCTGCCTTGGTCCTGATCCTGCCTTGGTCCTGATCCTGCCTTGGTCCTGATCCTGCCTTGGTCCTGATCCTGCCTTGGTCCTGATCCTGCCTTGGTCCTGATCCTGCCTTGGTCCTGATCCTGCCTTGGTCCTGATCCTGCCTTGGTCCTGATCCTGCCTTGGTCCTGATCCTGCCTTGGTCCTGATCCTGCCTTGGTCCTGATCCTGCCTTGGTCCTGATCCTGCCTTGGTCCTGATCCTGCCTTGGTCCTGATCCTGCCTTGGTCCTGATCCTGCCTTGGTCCTGATCCTGCCTTGGTCCTGATCCTGCCTTGGTCCTGATCCTGCCTTGGTCCTGATCCTGCCTTGGTCCTGATCCTGCCTTGGTCCTGATCCTGCCTTGGTCCTGATCCTGCCTTGGTCCTGATCCTGCCTTGGTCCTGATCCTGCCTTGGTCCTGATCCTGCCTTGGTCCTGATCCTGCCTTGGTCCTGATCCTGCCTTGGTCCTGATCCTGCCTTGGTCCTGATCCTGCCTTGGTCCTGATCCTGCCTTGGTCCTGATCCTGCCTTGGTCCTGATCCTGCCTTGGTCCTGATCCTGCCTTGGTCCTGATCCTGCCTTGGTCCTGATCCTGCCTTGGTCCTGATCCTGCCTTGGTCCTGATCCTGCCTTGGTCCTGATCCTGCCTTGGTCCTGATCCTGCCTTGGTCCTGATCCTGCCTTGGTCCTGATCCTGCCTTGGTCCTGATCCTGCCTTGGTCCTGATCCTGCCTTGGTCCTGATCCTGCCTTGGTCCTGATCCTGCCTTGGTCCTGATCCTGCCTTGGTCCTGATCCTGCCTTGGTCCTGATCCTGCCTTGGTCCTGATCCTGCCTTGGTCCTGATCCTGCCTTGGTCCTGATCCTGCCTTGGTCCTGATCCTGCCTTGGTCCTGATCCTGCCTTGGTCCTGATCCTGCCTTGGTCCTGATCCTGCCTTGGTCCTGATCCTGCCTTGGTCCTGATCCTGCCTTGGTCCTGATCCTGCCTTGGTCCTGATCCTGCCTTGGTCCTGATCCTGCCTTGGTCCTGATCCTGCCTTGGTCCTGATCCTGCCTTGGTCCTGATCCTGCCTTGGTCCTGATCCTGCCTTGGTCCTGATCCTGCCTTGGTCCTGATCCTGCCTTGGTCCTGATCCTGCCTTGGTCCTGATCCTGCCTTGGTCCTGATCCTGCCTTGGTCCTGATCCTGCCTTGGTCCTGATCCTGCCTTGGTCCTGATCCTGCCTTGGTCCTGATCCTGCCTTGGTCCTGATCCTGCCTTGGTCCTGATCCTGCCTTGGTCCTGATCCTGCCTTGGTCCTGATCCTGCCTTGGTCCTGATCCTGCCTTGGTCCTGATCCTGCCTTGGTCCTGATCCTGCCTTGGTCCTGATCCTGCCTTGGTCCTGATCCTGCCTTGGTCCTGATCCTGCCTTGGTCCTGATCCTGCCTTGGTCCTGATCCTGCCTTGGTCCTGATCCTGCCTTGGTCCTGATCCTGCCTTGGTCCTGATCCTGCCTTGGTCCTGATCCTGCCTTGGTCCTGATCCTGCCTTGGTCCTGATCCTGCCTTGGTCCTGATCCTGCCTTGGTCCTGATCCTGCCTTGGTCCTGATCCTGCCTTGGTCCTGATCCTGCCTTGGTCCTGATCCTGCCTTGGTCCTGATCCTGCCTTGGTCCTGATCCTGCCTTGGTCCTGATCCTGCCTTGGTCCTGATCCTGCCTTGGTCCTGATCCTGCCTTGGTCCTGATCCTGCCTTGGTCCTGATCCTGCCTTGGTCCTGATCCTGCCTTGGTCCTGATCCTGCCTTGGTCCTGATCCTGCCTTGGTCCTGATCCTGCCTTGGTCCTGATCCTGCCTTGGTCCTGATCCTGCCTTGGTCCTGATCCTGCCTTGGTCCTGATCCTGCCTTGGTCCTGATCCTGCCTTGGTCCTGATCCTGCCTTGGTCCTGATCCTGCCTTGGTCCTGATCCTGCCTTGGTCCTGATCCTGCCTTGGTCCTGATCCTGCCTTGGTCCTGATCCTGCCTTGGTCCTGATCCTGCCTTGGTCCTGATCCTGCCTTGGTCCTGATCCTGCCTTGGTCCTGATCCTGCCTTGGTCCTGATCCTGCCTTGGTCCTGATCCTGCCTTGGTCCTGATCCTGCCTTGGTCCTGATCCTGCCTTGGTCCTGATCCTGCCTTGGTCCTGATCCTGCCTTGGTCCTGATCCTGCCTTGGTCCTGATCCTGCCTTGGTCCTGATCCTGCCTTGGTCCTGATCCTGCCTTGGTCCTGATCCTGCCTTGGTCCTGATCCTGCCTTGGTCCTGATCCTGCCTTGGTCCTGATCCTGCCTTGGTCCTGATCCTGCCTTGGTCCTGATCCTGCCTTGGTCCTGATCCTGCCTTGGTCCTGATCCTGCCTTGGTCCTGATCCTGCCTTGGTCCTGATCCTGCCTTGGTCCTGATCCTGCCTTGGTCCTGATCCTGCCTTGGTCCTGATCCTGCCTTGGTCCTGATCCTGCCTTGGTCCTGATCCTGCCTTGGTCCTGATCCTGCCTTGGTCCTGATCCTGCCTTGGTCCTGATCCTGCCTTGGTCCTGATCCTGCCTTGGTCCTGATCCTGCCTTGGTCCTGATCCTGCCTTGGTCCTGATCCTGCCTTGGTCCTGATCCTGCCTTGGTCCTGATCCTGCCTTGGTCCTGATCCTGCCTTGGTCCTGATCCTGCCTTGGTCCTGATCCTGCCTTGGTCCTGATCCTGCCTTGGTCCTGATCCTGCCTTGGTCCTGATCCTGCCTTGGTCCTGATCCTGCCTTGGTCCTGATCCTGCCTTGGTCCTGATCCTGCCTTGGTCCTGATCCTGCCTTGGTCCTGATCCTGCCTTGGTCCTGATCCTGCCTTGGTCCTGATCCTGCCTTGGTCCTGATCCTGCCTTGGTCCTGATCCTGCCTTGGTCCTGATCCTGCCTTGGTCCTGATCCTGCCTTGGTCCCTGCCCTGCCTTGGTCCTGATCCTGGCTTGGTCCTGATCCTGCCTTGGTCCTGATCCTGCCTTGATCCTGATCCTGCCTTGATCCTGATCCTGCCTTGATCCTGATCCTGCCTTGATCCTGATCCAGCTCCAGCTGCAATCCAGCTCCAGCTCTGCAATCCAGCTCCAGCTCTGCAATCCAGCTCCAGCTCTGCAATCCAGCTCCAGCTCTGCAATCCAGCTCCAGCTCTGCAATCCAGCTCCAGCTCTGCAATCCAGCTCCAGCTCTGCAATCCAGCTCCAGCTCTGCAATCCAGCTCCAGCTCTGCAATCCAGCTCCAGCTCTGCAATCCAGCTCCAGCTCTGCAATCCAGCTCCAGCTCTGCAATCCAGCTCCAGCTCTGCAATCCAGCTCCAGCTCTGCAATCCAGCTCCAGCTCTGCAATCCAGCTCCAGCTCTGCAATCCAGCTCCAGCTCTGCAATCCAGCTCCAGCTCTGCAATCCAGCTCCAGCTCTGCAATCCAGCTCCAGCTCTGCAATCCAGCTCCAGCTCTGCAATCCAGCTCCAGCTCTGCAATCCAGCTCCAGCTCTGCAATCCAGCTCCAGCTCTGCTATCCAGCTCCAGCTTTGCAATCCAGCTCCAGCTTCGCAGAACTACTCCAAGTTTCCTTCGCACCCCAGTCTCGTTTAACAGACTTTATTTCTAGTCCTGTCCCCGTTCATCATTGGACTCTGGTTCATTACCTGTTGAGTTTTCGGACTTGTTCGCATTGTATTCCTCTTGCTGCTAACCTAGTATTACCTCAGGTTATCCTATTGTACCCACTGTATGCACCACTCGTATATTAAACCAGCCAGCTTTCATTTTACATCCGCTTCACTGTCTCAGTCCCTGGAACCCGTAACCGATCCCTCCAAACCCTCGATTGTGACACAGTCCAGTTCAAGTCCAGCCTGTTCTAGTCCTGTCTTCTCCTATCTACTACAACATAGCTCAGGAGCAAACCCTACATAAAGCCTTCCAGCTTCCGCTATTCCGGTGAGCCTCTACCGTGCCCCCAGGAACCCAGATGGGATACCCAAACCAGTCAGTCTGTGATCCAATAGCATTGACCAACCATACTATTATGCAAAATTTTTGAATTTCAGTACCATCTCTATGCAATTGATACGTAAATCTACCTATACACTCCTGATCATTCACCTACTGTGTTGGCCAGTGTTACTGAATGTCTCTCTGCCATTTCTTCTTGGATGTCCTCCTGCCATCTCAAACTTAATCTATCTAAAATGGAACTAATAATATTTCCACCTGCTAATAAAAGCTACCCACCTGGCCTCTCTATCCTTGTCAACAACACTAAAATAATCCCTACTCATAAAACTCAATGCTTACGTGTTACCCTAAACTTTGAATTGTCCTTTGTTCCCAACATACATCTGTCTTTAATTCCTGTTACATACATCTAAAAAATATTTCCAGAATATGCAAATATCTCACACAAGACACTGCAAAAACTCATGTATGAATGATCTCCTGCATTGATTATTGTAATGCTCTCCTTATTATTACTCCCACATTATAAAATTACCCCAGTCTATATTGCATGCAGCAGATAGACTGATTTTCCTTGATAAATGCTCTTCAAGAGCTTTTCCACTCTGTCAGTCTCTACATTGGTGACCTGTATTTTACTGAATCAAATACAAGGGGCCGGATTCAGACGTAAGTGCTTGTTACATTTCATCGTGTAGCGTATTTACGCTAGCGTATTTTCTATGCACTCCACTAGACACTCCCCCCGCTTGTACATACTTTGTCCATTTTATGCTTGCCAAACACTACATTAACTTTTCAAAGCATAACTACTGACGTACGTAAAGGCTACCCATACATAAGTGCCTAAGCACAACTATACTGTACAATTTAAATGCCTCACCCTGCCACTGAAGCATAATTACGGGTGTATGGATGTCATGCCCCTTCATTCGTTGTTATGCTGTTTATATGTGGCTGGTACGTATGTTCAGAGTTTCGTAGCGTAACATCTGCCATGCGCAGTAAATACTAATGGGTGATTTTACATCAGTGGCTAGCGTAAAATCGCTTGCGTACATAGTTTAGGATCTAGCCCAAGATCCTTTTGCTAACCTACAAAGCCATCTACAAGACTGCACCTGCATACATTTCCTCACTCACCTCCAGATACATCCCAGCTCACTCTCTCAGATCTTCACAGGACATACAGCTTTCCTTGACACTAAACAAATGCTCGGATTCCCTGGACTTCTCCTGGGCTGCACCCACTCTCTGGAATAACCTTCCTCACCCACTAAGAGGAACTCTCCAAACTTTCAAGTGCCCCCTAAAACTCACCTCTTCAGACAAGCGTAGCATATTCCTCAACCTACTTAACATTTGTCTACTCTATTTACAACTACTACATTATATGGCTCTCCTTTTATGATTAACACATGATTGTTCACTTTCACTCTATCCCAAAATTCCCCTTAGTTCTGCTACTAACACTGTTGTGTGACTGGATCATACAGGGCACTAAGTACTTTTACCATGCAAGCTGGCTGGTCCGTTGTGTGATTTATAGCACTTGCCCTTATGTATCAATCCCTAAAATCCTATAGAGTGTAAGTCTGTAGCAGGGCCTTCTTACCCACCCTGTCTGTCTGTTACCACCCAGTCTTGTTATAATGATAGTTACATTTTAAAACGCTACTTAATCTGATGGTGCTATATAAAAACCTGTTAATAAATAAATATATAAAATGAGACTTGGAATATTGCCTTGAGCTATTGTATAACATCCCTGGGACATTTTTGACTTATCAGCCTGTATTAGTATTTCAAAGTCAGATTCTTACAACATAGGTCTTATTGATTTTTGTAACTCTAAACAATTAACCAGCCATTTTGTTCTAAATCAACTGTCAGCTATAGCTCCTCTCAGGCCAATTCCTATTTCAGTAGAAATAACCTACCAGTAGTAGCTTTATCAAAATATCCAAAAAGGGACCTTATTCAGATTTCTGAATTATACTTTTTTAGGTATGAGCACAGTGATATATTTTCAAAACAGGAATGACCTGAAAAAAAAAATCATTGCAATGTGGCTTATCAGCTTGACACTCGAGTTCACATCCGTAGCTGTGCACTAGTGGAAGGGGTGTTTCCACTATATTTTAAAAAGAACCTGGGCATTTCAGTGCAGTTGCGAACAGAACAGTAGCCTGATTTCTGTATGTTTCCTGCACTGAAACATTTTGATCAGGGACAAATAATGGAAAGACAAGAAGTCAAAGAAATTAGATTGGGCTGAATTCAGAACCCCGTAATTTTTCACATACGTGCCTAATTTTCCGATTCTAGCTACTATGCATGCGTGCTACTTGCTACTATGTACTTCAGACTGACTAGCAATGGCTATTATCATGCAGGGTCAGTTAGCTGGCTCCCAAGTGGGGTGAAGACCCACCTTAAGGTGGTATGTTTTGATTATTTTTTGTGTGCTAAAAAGTACAAAGTAGTAATGTAAAAAGTGCAGAAGATCCAATAGACAGGAGATCAGAGGTCCATTCCAAAGCGTTATGGCACTTTTTTTTTATTTTTGTTGTTTATGAGGTAGGAATAAAATATAGCCAAAGTTGATGCAAGTTAATAAGTTAAAATAAGATATAAGTTAATGCAAACAGGTGCATGAAAGGCCGGGTTAATCTACTTTACCAGAAACACAGGAAAGGAAATGCCCCAGCAACACTGCCATTAACCAGATACAAACCATTCTATCGGTAAAATAAAACGCAGAAATGTCCGGTACACATATTTGCGCATATACATAGCATCCTCCATCATGTGTCCAGTCCCCCAGGTATCCCTCATTATATGTTCAGTCCCCCAGCATCCCCCATCATGTGTCCATTTCCCTAGTATCCTTCATCATGTGTCTAGTCCCCCCAGTATCCCTCATCATATGTCCAGTTCATCCAGCGTCCACCACCATCATGTGTCCAGTCCCCCCAGCATCCCTATCATATGTCCAGTCCCCCCAGTATTCCTCATCATGTGTCCAGTCCCCCCAGCATCCCTCATCATACGTCCAGTTCCCCCAGCATCCCAGTTACTTACCTTGGAAGTCCCGCTGCTCTTCTCAGGCGCTTCCTCCGCTGTGGGATATGGGCTCTGAATGATGTTGTGTGACCCCAGGTCACGCAACGTCATTCCTACAGGGGAGGTGGCCAGGGTTATGCTGCAGTGACCGGTGCCGGCTCGCATTACTAGTAAACGGTTCGCAGAACTGATACCTACATTAGGTATTGGTTCTACAGAACCAGTGCGAACCAAGTGAATCCCACCACTGGTATTAACCCTGTATTCATTATATTGTGTTTAATATTTTTACATTTCGCTATAATATTTATCTTGAACATCCTAATTAACTTCGAAATATCTTCAAAATAATAAATGATTGTTTGATGTGACCTATTCTAATTTATAGTTATGTAACCTTTTGAGACACAGGACCGGATTCACAGATAAGAATGAAATAAGTATGTGAGGATTCGTAAAAATATGCACCTAAGAGGCAGGGCAGCTCCCATGACACTCCCATTGTTCCTACAGATTTCAGCAGATCTCTGAGTACATTGGGCTACCTTAGCTCTCTGAACATCTATGCCTAGGTTGCTTAAGTATAAGGGTACTTAGCAAACCGTGCCCTCAATGCACCATTTAAATGCCTCCGCCCCCCACTCTTCTTAACTACCTTCTTACAGAGGACTGGCACTCCCCTTCTTACTTATCTCTCTAAGAACGGAGCTCCATGCTTAACAGCTGGATCCCAATGCATAACTTTGTGTTCTGGGCATGCACAGTTTATTCATTCCTAAAAATACACATGCAGATTCAGCTTCTTCCGAAGTGTGAATCAGGTCCTCACAA